>JABUQX010041011.1:30000-32500 GCA_015478945.1 Trachelipus rathkii | reverse complement strand
AAAAAATTTAACAGTTCTGCAGCCCTGGTTTATGCAACTTTTATAATCTGCAATATTGGAAAGTCTTTCATCTTAAAAATCTATTGAAAAGATTCTATAAATAGAACATCCTTAATTTAATGCAATATCCCATATCTGTGACATAATAAGAAAGATTCTAATAGTTCTTCAGAAATCCGTTAATCGATATCTTCACAATTATCGATCATTAGTTAACAATCGGTTACTCGATATCTTCATTCTAACGATTATCGGTTAAGGTGAACATCCTTGGAAGTTTATTCTTAGAATCCACATCGAAACCCAGTCTTTGAATACAAGAGTCAATCACTGTATCAAAAAAAAATTACTCATGCTTGGCTGCGGACCCGGAGTCGGGAGCCGAAGCCGCGGACCCGCTAAGTATTTTTAAAGACATAACAGGATGAAGGGGGGTTAACCCTACACAAGACATGGTATCTTAAAATTTAAGGTGAAGTGGGGGTTAGCACCATTCCTGTTAACTCCCTCTTCACTTTGTTATGCCTTGAGAAAGATTAACCTCTCTTCACCCTGTTATGTCTTGATTATAGTTAAAAGCACTTCACCCTGTTATGTCTTGATTACAGTTAATCCCACTTCACCCTGTTATGTTTTGATTACGGCTAAATCTGTAAAATAAAAAGCTTATACCAAAGATAATCAAGATATCGATATGTCAGAGAGATATGTTCGGATAACGTGCTGCTGCTTGCACTGATCTGTATAGGAATTGAATGTTTCATCCAAAGTTCGTGGTTTCCGTGCTAATTTTGAATCCGTGGAGTAGAGTATAACCTCTCTAACTCTCATTCTAACCTTTAACTTCTGTCTGAGACCCAACTAGTCAGGAGTTCTTTCTCCAATATCCTTAATATCTGTAACTACTGTTTCTGCCACCACTTCCTGAATGAAACAGATTTTCAGATTTTTCTTGAATGTCTACCTCAATACTACTCACGAGAATGCTACTTCTTCTCATTCAAATGCTGAGGTTTATGTAGAGGACTTCAGCGTAAACCGCACTGAGTGGTAGGTTGGGCTCCTCTCATGCTGACACAGGTGGGGGAGGGGGACAAATTATTCAGTATTCTTAACGATCTGGAACAGTTGATTAATTAATGAACCTACGCATATCACACATCGCCCAAACCAGTTATTGAATTCGTTTGACTTATCCTTCTCCACTACTTCTCTATTTGAATGCCCCATTTTCTCTTCTATCGACAACACTGACCACAATATTGTGTCTTTTACTTATAATGTTTTCTCTCCAGTAACTCCACCATGCCCCAAGTTTATTTTCTTGGATTTAATAGGGCTAATTAGTGGCATTGCACTCCTTCATTTCTACTTACCCTTGGAGTAAATTCTGATTTGAAAAGCCGAAAGTTCATTCCATTTTCAGCTAAATTTTTTTCTCCACAAAATCCGTGGTTCGAAAGACACCTGTTCTCTTGCCTTTCAAGATAAAGACAATCTTACCAGGAATGGGAAAAAAACATCCTTCTATCACTCTTGCTAAATTCGTTCAGCTCGGAACCATTTGCAGTATTATTGTTAGACGGGCTTAGCGTACTTTCACTGAAAAGAAACGTTCTGACCTCCTTATTTTTCCTACTGATAAAAATTTCTGACCTCTTGCCAAAACACCTATAATATCTTCTGTAGCGCTTCTCTTTGCTAACTCATAGATGCCTCTTATTCGATCTGACGGATCTGTAGCTAACACTTCTTATGAAAAGGCTATTATCTTCTGCCTCCTTTTTATCATCTAATTCCATCTGGACGATTCTAAAATCTTTTCCATTACTCCATCTTCTCTCAAGTGTCCTATGGCTCTACCTGTCATTGCACGTGATAAGGTGCATGAGATCCCAAGATCTATGGTCGTTAGGAAGGCTAGCTGCCCAGACAGCTTTCATTTCTTTGTTTTGAGGGAGAGTGCTTCAGAGTTTGTGTCTTTCCTCATTCGACTCTACTCTCTCTTTGCCTTTTGCTAATACTTTCTCTGTGGAAGCTGGCGTATTTTGAACCTATCCTTACTATCATCCTAGCTCCCACTTGAATTCTGTCCTTATTCTGTGAAGTTCTCCTTCACTTTCATTTCTAAGATTTTATTTCCTTCTTTCAGATCACCAGTTTATTTCAAGATCACTGAATTATGGTTTTCTGCACTTTGGGACTGAGGAGTCTTGTATGGAGGCTTGACATATTGAAAACGTTTGACCGGTTATGACGCGTCCCTACTCTTTAAGCCCCCTTGATATGGGTTTCCTCCTTCTCTTTGCTTACCCATCTCTAGTTTTCTCTCACATCTTTTCATATCGGCACCTGTTGATGAAGCCTCTTCCTTCTTTTCTGTTAATTGTGATATTCGGCAAAGTTCTGATCTATCTCCAACTTAATTCTTACTTTTCATCAGTGATCTTCTCGGCTTCACTTCTAACTCTATTCATTCTTATGCCGATGACTTAACTCT
>JABUQX010041011.1:0-25000 GCA_015478945.1 Trachelipus rathkii | reverse complement strand
TACTACTTACTTACTTACTACTTACTTACTTACTTACACAACTTACTTACTTACTACTTACTTACTTACTTCTTACTTACTACTTACTTAACTTACTTAACTTTACTTAACTACTTACTTACTTACTTACTTACTTACTTACTTACTTACACACTTACTTATTTACTTACTTACTTACTTACTTTCTTACTTACTTACTTACTTACTTACTTACTTACTTACTTACCACACTTACCTTACTTACTTACTACACATCTTACTACCTTACGTTTACTTACTTACTTATTACTACTTAGTACCTTACTTACTTACTACTTACTTACTTACTTACTTACTTACTTACTTACTTTACTTACTTACTTACTTACTTACTTACTTACTTACTTACTTACTTACTTACTTACTTACTTACTTTTTTACTTACTTACTTACTCACTTAAACACAAAACTCAAACCTTCATATTTATTTATTATTTTGGGGGCTTTTTTCTTGCTGTCTTTTTTGTAAGAGTCACGTTGCTTCTCTTTCTAAACAATTTTGTCAGAGGTTGGGTGTCCTGATGGGTCTTCAAAATTCTTTTTCGCCATCCCAGTTGCTTGCTCTTTATAAGGGGTGTCATTTGCACCTGTGTGAAGTATGCCTCACACATCCGGAATCGCTCCACTCATAGAGCTCTCCTTGAAAAGGTGGAGTCTAAGGCTTTCAATCTTTTCAACTCTCCTGCCCTCTCACTAACCCTCTTCAGTCTCCTCTTACCCTTAAAAAATTGTTGTGTCCCTTTCTTTATACTATATCTATTACAACGGATACTGCTCTCTCTCTCTCTCTCTCTCTCTCTCTCTCTCTCTCTCTCTCTCTCTCTCTCTCTCTCCTCTCTCTCTCTCTCTCTCTCTCTCTTACAACGGATACTGCTCTTTTGAACTCTCCACTCCGCATACCTCTTCCATTGAGGAAAGCTTGTTCAGACACGCTTTTACACTAGGGTTGGTCAAGCACCGTAATTTTTCGCACCGCACCACTCACCGCACCTGTTTCAATGGGCACCGAGCACCGCACCGCACCACATCTCTATATTTTAAAAAATGCACCGCACCGGTATACTGGATTTGTTTGGCGCATCGCACAGCACCGCACGAAAATGAGCGTACCAAGCACCGCACCGCCCCGCACCGCACCGCGTCTGGTGCGTCGGCCAACCCTACTTTACACATTCCCATCCTTTCTCTGTCAAACTCCCTCACCCCCAAACATGACTGCTACGCTCAATCTTAAATGTACTCCACTGGCTAAGTCTGAAGCACACTCCCTTTACCTATTTTCAAAGCTACCTAATAACATGTATCGAGATATGTTGACCTTTAAATTGACCCTGGGTTGGGGTTCGGAGCTCTCAACTCTGGTGGGATTTCTGTGGGCCTTTCAAAGGCATTTGCCCACCTGAGGTTGACCCTGGGTTGGGGTTGGGAGCTCTCAAATCTGGGGGGATTTCTGTAGGCCTTTCAAAAGCATTTGCCCACCCGAGGTTGACCCTGGGTTGGGGTTGGGAGCTCTCAAATCTGGTGGGATTTCTGTAGGCCTTTCATAGGCATTTGCCCACCCGAGGTTGACCCTGGGTTGGGTTGGGAGCGCGTCAGACGCTGCGTGACCTTCTGTAGGGCTTTCATAGGCATTTGCCCACCCGAGGTTGACCCTGGGTTGGGGTTGGGAGCTCTCAAATCTGGTGGGATTTCTGTAGGCCTTTCTTGAATTTTTGATTAGTTCACCAGAGGAGATTTGAAAAAAAAATTGTTATAAATAATCGTAAATAACTAATATAATTATTGTATTATATAAATTTTATATTATTATTATTATTATTATTATTATGATTATTATTATTATTATTATTATTATTATTATTATTATTATTATTATTATTATTATTATTATTATTATGTCGGGGTCTATTTTTATCACAACTGGATATTTCTCCTTTTTGTTTGTATGCCTGTCTGTTTGTTAAGTATCTGTTAGTTTATGCATGTGTGTGTATGTGTGTGTGTGCTTCTGTGTGTGTGTGTGCGTGCGTGTGTGTGTAGGTATGTGTGTGTGTATGTGTGTGTCCGAACCTCTCTGTCTGTTTCCATTCTCCTCAGAACACGTCTTTTATATTCGAAGACAGACAAATTCCTCGTACTTGTGATCTTGTCGTGATGAAGCAGAACTCCCCCCTCCTATTCCTCCTCTCCCCCCCACACCATTTCCACCCGTATCCCCCCCCACCCCGCATTTTTTTTTTCTCCAAGTTTTCCATTTCCCCCTTTTCTCTGAACTTTCCTCCCCCCCTCTCTCCCATCCCTTTCTCTAGAGTTAGTCAGCTTTAAGACTCTTTATTGACCTACTAGGGAATGGATACACACTTCTTCTAGCTTTGTGCTTGAGGAAGGAGCTAGAAATAAAGTTAGAAAGATATCATGCTAGAAATTGATTTAATAAGGAGCTTATTTACTTATTTATTTATTAGTATAGGTATTTTTCTAATTTAAATTATATATATATATAATATATATATATATATATTATATATTTTATATTCCACTAAAATGTCATATATTTATATATATATTTTTATAATTTCAATATATACTATATATACTAATTTAATAATTAATATGGTCAGTCTCCAGATTAGGCGACGCACATAGTTAAAAAAACTACGATAGCTACACTAAAATTGAATACATTATTAGAATCACGAGAAAAATTTAATTATGAAAAGCACAAAATAAAGTAAAATGAACATAAAATAAAAAAAAAATTTAAATAACAAATTTTTAGTGATGTACGGTAAGTTTATTATATCACAACGGCAGAAATAATGTTAACAGATTTATTTTCAATATTAATTTTTTTACGGTATTAAGGTTTAATACTAACCTAACCTAACCTAACCTAACCTAGTTAAATATATATATATTTATCTATGTACGTACATTTTGAAAAAGTTTCACAAGAATGAGAGATTCATGTACTTTCTAACACAATTCGAGATTTGCCAGACGCACGATTGAATTTGAAAATTTTAAGTAAATATTATTTTATTTATTGTTTTTTTTTTTTTAACTAAACTTTGCTCGTGATTCCAAAAATGACTTCCTTTTTAGTGTAGCTATCGTGCTTTTTGAACTACGAGCGTTGCCTAATTTGGAAGCGTCTGGATTAGCCGTCATATGTATCTTAAAAACTATTAATGCTACAGTAAAACGGAAATACATTGCTGGAATGCTGGTCCAATGCTAGTTCAGAAAATGTATAAAAAAAAAAAAAAAACAAAAAAAAAAAAAAAAAAAAAAAATCTCAAAAACTACAATAGCGTACAAGCGAAAAGGAATAACATTTTTGGAATCCTGCCGTAAAATTTTACATAGGAAAATGTAAAAAAAATAAAAAAATCTCAAAAACTACATAGCTACAGCGAAAAGGAATACATTTTTGGAATCCTGGTAAAATTTACATAGGAAAAATGTAAAAAAATAAAAAAATAAAATAAACATCTATTTTTAAATACTTGATACTATTAGTCATTTAAACCAGACATTGGGAGTGCTCATATTTGGTTTCTCGTTAACATAAATAAGACTTTGTAATAAATTTTTTTATTTTTTTTACTAAGAATACCCAAGGATACCGCCCCGATGGCAGGAGCCGGGTGTCTCTCTCCTTCCGGGAGCTAATGACAGGGTAGAACAATTTCCCCCCCCTCCGAGGAGGGCCTCCGGAACCCCCGCTTTGATTGGGCGTGTCGCGCGGGTTCCTCCTCCCCTCCCCTACGGGGTATGGAAAAACATCCCCCCTATATGTTCCCCGTCGCTCGAGCCCCTAGTGCCGTATAAAGCAAAAAAAAATTTTTTAGTTTATTTATTTTTTTACATTTATCCTGATGTGAAATTACCAGGATTCCAAAAAGATATTCCTTTTCGCTGTAGCTATTGTAGTTTTGAGATTTGTTTTTTTTTTCTTTTTTTTTTTTTTTTTTTTTTTTTTTTTTTTTTTTACATTTCTGGACCAGCATGGACCAGCATCCAGCAATGTATTCCGTTTACTGTGTAGCATTAATAGTTTTAAGATACATATGACGTCTAATCCAGACGCTGGCGCCATAATATATAATATATTGATATATATATATATACTATATATATATATAATATATATATATATTATAAAAAAATATATATTATATACTATATATATATTATATATATATATATAATATATATCATAATATATATATGATAATATATATATATAATATATGCGGATGATTTGGTTTGACGAAGCTCCGTCAGTTTTTATATATTTGTTTGTTTTTTTTCATATATTTCGATGATAATGATCCTAACAGCATGTCTAAAGTGGACGGACATATTCCAAAAATATATATAGGACCTGTTACGTCTTTACGACTCCGACAGTTTTATTTTATTATTTTTTTTTTAACTAAAGAATACCCAAGGGTAACCCGCAAAGATGGCAGGAGTCGGGGTCTCTCGGGCCTTCCGGGAAACGACGGCCGGTAAACTATTTACCCCCTCCGAGAAAGGTCTCCGGAACCCCCGCTCTTTGTATTTGGGTGTCGTGGGGGTTCCTCCTCCCCCCCCCTACGGAGTTATGGATAGCGTGCCCCTCTCAATTTCGGCTCGAGCCCCCAAATTTTTTTTATTTTATTTTTTTTGTTTTACATTTTGTAATAAGCTTATATGCTGATTGCAAATAAGTAATTGTTTTTTCTGTAAGTCTCATTACTCTTACAGATATTTCATATTTGAATTTTTTTTTTTTTGTTATTTTTACATTTATATAAAGCTTATTACAAAAATGTAAAACAAAAAAATAAAAAAATAAAAAAATATTAAGGGGCTCGAGCCGAACGAGGGACAGAGGGGGGGACCGCTTTCCATACCCCGTAGGAGGGGCGGAGGAACCCCGCGAAAAAACCAAAATACCAAAGAGCGGGTTCTGGTAAGTAGTTTTTTTCTCTAAATTTTTTTATTTTATATTTTTTGTTTCCATTTCGTTAATAAGCTTATATGCTGATATTCCAAAAAGTAATTGGTTTATCTGTAAGTATCGTACTTTTCGAGATATTTCATTTTTGAAATTTTTTTTTATACAAATGTTGATTTTTTAAAAATTATTTTAACATATTCTAACTTTTGAATCATGTCCGTCACCACTTAAATCTTCATCTTAATATGATATACAAGGAAACTGTTAAAAATAAACGAAAAAAAAACAAAGCTGACGGAGTCGTAAAAATTAACAGATACTTATATTATACTATATCATATATATATATATATTATATATATATTAATTATATATATATATATATATATATATATACTATATATATATTATATATATAATATAATATATACCGTATATAATATATATATATATTTCATATTTTCATTCTCTACTGACATTACCTCAATCCGAGTTCGGAAAGTACCTAGGTCCCGAGATCGGAAATTGTGTCAGGGAAAGTATTTGTATGGTTTCTGACCATGTGGTATATTATTTAAGTGCAAGGATAATTGAGGCCCAAGATAGCAAAGCCCTGCTTCAGCGCCAACGCAGTCGTGAGTGCTTACCACCGCGGGCATGGGTTCGCATTCTAGTACGCGGCCTTTCCAATGCGAGAAGCATGAGAAGAGAGATGTATGGAAGTAGATTGTTCTGTGTATGTGTTGGCTATGTTTATATCATTTACACTTGTATTGACATTATTGTAATATTTTTGTGTAAATAGCGATACATAAATATTACAGAAAATCTCCTACTGACGATAATTTTTTGTGTCCGTAGATCAATAGATCAATAGATCAAAGGATCACGGATGGACATGAGGGTAGTTGGATGGTGGATTGATTTACTGATTTACTGTTTTAGTTTATGTAAAAAACATTGACAAATTTTAGTAAACATATGACCTGAATCAATAGATCAATAGGATCAATTGATCAGTAGACCACGAATGAGTGAGATAGCATCATGTTGGAGTAGAGGGTAGGTTGGTGTTTGATTTACTATTTACTGATTTACTGAGTACAAACATGACAATTTTAGTAAAAATATGACCTGAATCACATAGATCAATAGATCAAATAGATCACTGAAGGGATGAGGAGGGCAGTTTTGATTTACTGATTTACGATTTACTGCTTTAGAGAGGGTATGTAAAGAAACGTAAATTTGCGTATCCGGATAAAAATTAGAAGTAAGAAATTTTATTTATTGATTATTATTTTTATTATTTCTTGATGGTCGAAAACCATTATTTCGAAAATCTACAGACCAAAACATATATAAAACACCAAAATTGATATTCATTACGCAAAAATTAATAGCTCGGCCACCGCACCGCGAGCCAGCACCGTGAGCTGTCAAACTCCTTTACTCCTCTGGCCGACTCCTTCTCCACTCTTCCTCTTTATTCATCTTTCATCCTTCTTCTTCCTCCTTCGTCCTTGTTTTGCACTCTGTGATTTTTTTTTTTTTTTTTTTTTTTAGTTGTGGCCCCACGGAGGGGGCCCTAAGACACCCCGCACGATCTTATAACCCATATATTCGAGCTCTACGGTCGCGAACCTATATAAAGGACACCAACATTGTTGTTATACGACTGTTTATTAACTCGGCACCGCCGTGGCTCCATCACGCTCAAGCCTAACGCATCTTAAGTCTAATCTCCACGCTCTCGGAAACCGCCACAAGGGCGTAAGCGCAATATCAGCGTCGACCCTCGGGGGCACCCCCCTCTATATACATTCCACCGACTTGAAAGCAACAGGTAAAGACTTAACCCATACATAGATTATATTCCAAGTTTGAAAAGCAATACCTCTATTCCTTCATATCGAAAAGGCTGGTCCCTCTCAAATGGTACCATCACTACTGGCTTGGCTCCGTCCTGCTCAGACGTTAAATGAGTACACCTCCTCCTTGGTTAGGGCTCTGCCCGTGGTGACAGGTGTTTATCTCTATAAAAAAAACTTACTTACTTAATCACTCACTCACTCACTCACTCACTAACTCACTTACTTACTTACTTACTTACTTACTTACTTACTTACTTACTTACTTACTACTTACTTACTTACTAACTTACTTACTCACTCATCACTCACCCTCACTGTCCCTCCAAAAAAAACTTACTACTACTTACTTACTACTTACTTACTTACTTACTTACTTACTTACTTACTTACTTACTTACTTACCTACTTACACTCACTCGCTCACTCACCCACTCACTCACTCACTCACTATCACTTGCTGCTTACTTGCCCAGCCAGGCCCCCAATGCGCATGGGCATGTAATAGTATACTTCAGCTCACTCTGCTCACTCACCCACTCACTCACTCACTCACTTACATACATACTTGCTTGCTTACTTACTTACTTACCACTTAGTTATTTACTTACTTATTTACTTACTTACTACTTACTTACTACTTACTTACCTTACTTACTTACTTTACTACTTACAGAAGAGTTTTACTTACTACTCACCACTCACTCACGTAATTTACTTACTTACTTACTACTTACTTACTTACTTACTTACTTACTTACTTACTTACTTACTTACTTACTTGCTCACTTACTCATTCACTCACTCACTCACTCACGTAGTTTACTTACTTATTTACTTACCTACTTACTTACTTACTTACTTACTTACTCATTCACTCACTCACTCACGTAATTTACTTTACTTACTTACTTACTTACTTACTTACTTACTTACTTACTTACTTACTTACTTACTTACTTACTTACTTACTCTACTTACTCACTCACTTAAGGACTCACTTTTCAAGCTCTCTCTCTCTCCTTCTCTCTCTCCTCTCTCTCTCTGCTCTCTCTCTCTCTTCCTCTCTCTCTCCTCTCTCTCTCTCTCTCCTCTTCTCTCTCTCTCCTTCTCTCGTCTCTCTCTCAATCTTTTATCCATCTTCTCTCCGTCTTGTTCTAACTAAACAAAAGATCATTTGATGATAAATTGCGTACACGACGCTATAAATATGCCTACATTACATCATAAAGTGCCTCCATCGCGAGTTTAATTGCCCGCAATACGCTATAAATTTCGAAAAATTGTTCCTCAAATCCCATTTTAGATAATGCCACTAATAATAATAATAAAATAAATAAATAATAATAATAATAATAATATTAATTTAATAATAATAATAATAATATAATAATAATAAAATAAAATAATATAAAAATAGATAATAATTAAGTATCGGATCATAGATAACCATAACTATAATTATAACGATGGAAACTATAATAATAATAATGAGAGTGAAGAGAGTATATAATAATATACACAACCTATCCTAAAGATCAAATATAATAATAATAATAAATAATAATAATAATAAAATAATAATAACACTCCCCTGAGTGACATATATCATCACATATACCGATATACACTCTACCTAAGTTACTACTATATTACTATAATATATATACTGAATAATAATAATAATAAAATAATAATATAATAATAATCAAACACATTACTATATATATATATCACACACACCACACACACAATCGAGTATATATATATCGAGATATTGAAGTGAGAGTGAGAGAGTGCGCGTATCATGAGAGTGAGAGAGAGAGATGAATCATCACACCACACATCAAACCACAACCAAGAATAAGATAATATATAGAGTATACCACACTCTATATATCACAAGTGAGCCTCCATGCTATAATCTATACTATGAGAGTAGAGTGAGTGATGATCCTCCACCGCACGCACATATATATCTCAATATCTCACGTATCTATCTATCTAGTACTCTGCTACCTGTGGTGAGATTCTTCCTACTAATATAAACAGAGAGAGTGTGATGCGTGTCACAACAAACACCATGATCTCAGAATCTACTACAGCCCATCCGCACGCCATCGGGCCTATTTCCAGAGTGTGATGTGTGAGAATCAAAAGTCTACATATATGTGAGTGTATACATCATCAGGTGTCAAATTATATTATATCTACATCCGACTATTCGTACTATCTAGCGTGAGCCTCACCAGCAATCTATCCATGCTACTAACTAGCTCCATCTCACACAGATCCTCACTTACTTTACTACTTACTACTTAATCTATCTCTCTACATGCACAGAACCAGAACACAGATAGAAGCATCCCAAACTACTCACGCACATCGCGCAGCTCTACGCTCAGCGTCGACGCGAGCGAGCGCAGCGCATAACACAACATATCATAAGCTGAGCGCTCACCCACTGACTACTACGACTACTACTACTAATAATAATAATTAATAATATATAATTAAATAATAATAATAATAATAATAATAATAATATATAATAATAATAATAAAATAATAATAATAATAATAGTTCATTTATTAGTACTATTTAAAATAACAAAAAGATAATAATAGTACCACTATTTAATAGAATTACCCTTTCTACTACTATTGTTGCTTCTATTACTACTACTACTACTACTGCTACTACTACTACTACTTCTAATAATAATAATAATAATAATAATAATAATAATAATAATAATAATAATAATAATAATAATAATAATAATAATAATAATAATAATAATAATAATAATAATAATTTTGAATTTCACAAATATTTACTCAGGAAAGTAAGTTTAATATATTAAGCTTAATATACGGTTCTAAAACAATTATTATATACAATTGTAATAATATGATCAATAATATAATATTTTATAATATATAATTTCTGAAATTTGCTACGAATTGCAACACAGTATTGCGTCCTTTGAGTCCCAAATATAAAAAGGTTTAATAAAATTTAAGCAATTGGATTTAAGAATTGCAAATATTATAAAACTTTAACAATTATAAAACAGCTCCGGTAGTTATGGTAACTATAATAAATACTATAGTTAAAGTACTGCCAATAATAATAATAATAATAATAATAATAATAATAATAATAATAATAATAATAATAATAATAATAATTTCCTACCTCACAAATTTCTTTCATCTTTTCCCAAATATTTTATTTTAGATTGTAAGGAAAATTGTGTCTGAAGGATTTTCTTACAAGTGCTACTTAAATGATATTAAATACATAAACTATGCTTATGATTATAAGTGACAATATGATAAAAAAATAAATAACATGATATTAAATACATAAACTATACCTATGATTATAAATGACATGAAATTAATACATAAACTATACTTATGATTATAAATGGCAATAGGATAATGAAATAAATAACATGATATTAAATACATAAACTATACTTATGATTAAAAATGACATGATATTAATACATAAACTATATTTATGATTATAAATGACATGATATTAATACATAAACTATATTTATGATTATAAATGACAATATGATAAAGAAATAAACAACATGATATTAAATACATTATAACTATATATTATTAATTAATTATTTTATTTCATTTGTATTGAAATATTCTTCACTATTTAAGATTTTATATATTTAGTTGTTATTTTATATAGACTATTTTATTAATTATTATTATTTGATAATATTATTACCCTATTCATATACCAGTTTTAATATATATAGTATTATTCCCTATTATTATTTTAATCTTACATTGATCTGATTATTCTTTTCCAAAAACCCCATATATTCGCATATAGTATTGATCCATTTTTATTATTTGATCCTTTTAAATAATTACTATATATATATATTAATATATATATTAGTATATATATTATATGATGACTATTTAATTATAATTATATATATCTACACTATATATCCTATATATACTATAATATATATCTTAGAGGAATAAAAATAATATATAGTATATTAATAGTATATATATGATCCACTCTTAATATAATAATTATATATGAATTTATTATTTATAGGATATATATATTTATAGGTATATATATATATTATAATAATGATATAGCAATCACAATAATATATGTATTATATAATATAATTTTCTATATTATGTTTAGGTAAAAAAGCATTTTTCATTTCTATATATTTTTATATAGTAAATAATTATCCCTATTAATATTATATACTATATATATAAAGTTTTTAATAATTATTTTTATGTGCATAATTATTATTTTATTTTATGTATTTTATTATATTTTATATGGGACTTTAATAGAGTGTGTAACGATATGTAGTTTGTAGATTATTTTAAATATAATATTATGTGATTAATTTTTGTTTTTTTTTATTAATATAAAATTTTTTTATTATCATTCAACAAGCTAATGGTAATAGTATTTACTTTCTTTTCATTAATAAAATTTTAATTAAAAAAAAAAAAAATAATTTCCATAATTTTTATATTATATAGCTATAAGGCTATGGCAGATATATATATAGTATGCATATTCTGGATAAAAAGTGTCGTTTTGATTAATTGATAATTAAAAGTATATAAGATAGTTATTATGATAGATTAATGTTATTATTTAATTTATATAATAAATATGTATATACTTTTTACATTTTATTCTATAATTAATATAACGAAACTACATTTTACAGTTTTTTATATTATATTTTTTTTTTTTAATTTTATTAAATTCATTAAATAATGGAATAGTAATTTTATATATATATATTATATAATTTATTATTATATATTTATTTATTATATAATGTATATCTGATGATATAATCAATAGGTAAATAAAACATATGTGACAAATATATATATTATAGAAAATATGAACATTTGTGAAAAATCTATTTCATTAAGGTAGGAGGTGAGTAAATACTTTATATAACTATCTCATCATATTATATACGTGTGATTATTTCAGTGGGCAATATAATCCTAATTACAGTGGTTTAGGTGAATTATTATTTTATCCCTAGTTTACTTAGTTCTCTAGAGGAGTAAGGGTCTTTATATAAATACTGGATCTAAATATATTATTCATGATTATATTATATTTATTATGAGTTGTTTATTATTGAGGTGTTTTATATGGCTCCTTTAAAGTAGTGTATTATATTTATATTAATATATATGATCTATTAATTATTATTCTATACTACTATTTAATATATATTCATTAGTGGTGTAATAATAGTAAAAGATACCTGATATAATCTACTATATATACTATATTAAATAGTATTATAATTATATATATATTAGTTTTTTTAATTTAACATACTTAACGATTTTTGTACCGTATTAAATATATTAATTACATCCTGTATATCTGCTAGTAGAGTAGACTGATTATCAAACTTATCTTTATATTATTTACATTTTTGATTATATTATAAGACTTTATTATCTGATATGAAATATCAAATATTGTAATTGGTTTTCTGTATAGTGTAGGTTTTTTAGATGATATTTCCATTTATAGAAAAGTATTTTATGTTTTTTTTTTTTTTATATTTTTTTGTTTTACATAAAGATTTTTGTGTAAGTATAAGGAGCTTTTAGATACGCAGTGATTTACATGATTATAGTATTATTGTAGGTTTTTTCCTAGTATTGTGCTAGTATTCTTTTTCTGCCGTGTAGATAATTTATTATTCATTATTTTTGAATAAATCGAACTCGACCATAGTTATAAGACTACTATATAATTTTAGAATTATTTTCTCAAATCACATAACCTTTATATACAAGCTCTCAGAATTGGGAGGTAAACAAATTCCAGACCCATACCAGTGGCAGATCCTGTGTAATTATTAGTACTTAATCATATAAGCATAGCTATTATTATTGAAAAAAATAAATCAACTGAAGGAGTTATAAGGCTGTATTTTTGGAGATTAAACAAATTCCTGATGGAAAGGGTCATTATTAGTAGATATTATATAATATATATATACTTACTATATGACAATAATATTACTAATATCAATATTTTACTCAGGATATAGTTAAATATATATGTTATTAATTTTCTTATATATATATATTATAATAATACAATATATAATTTTAGGTTTTGGTGATAGTTAAGATTATGATGATGATATAACGATATTGATAAAAATTCACAATATGAAAGCAAGCAATGAAAAGTGTAATGATTGGTACAGGAGTGGATACAAGACGAAATGAATGAAGTTAAATGTAATTAATATGGGTGGAATTCTATACGCTAGAAAAGGATGTAATGATAGTTACTAGTAGTATTGGTTTTATAATAATAGTACCTGGATGTTTATGTGGTATGAGTGTGTTGTGGGATTTATATAACCGTGTGTAATAACCGAGAGGATATGTGATAAAACAAAATAATACCATTCAGGATATAACAAATCTCTTTTTGTAATTGTTGATGAATTTGTTGTAGATGAAAATAAAGGTTGCATGATAGTAGGAATGGCGGGTTTTTGATTAGAGTGTGGTGTATGTGGTTGATGGTTACCATAATGTGGACATGAGGGATATGAACCCTGATATTGCGAATTTATTACATAGTGTAAGTAGAATTACCGTGCGCTCTCGGTGAAGTACTCTAGGTTAGGAAATTATTCTGCTGAGTACGACTAAGGTTATATACCTTAAATATTAGATTAATTGGTAATGCAGGAGGTATGCGTGATAATTGAGCCTTGTAGGCTTTTATTTTTCGATTTTTGTATTTGTTTATCTAATAAATAATTATGCATTTTTTCTCCAACTCAATGTACATCTTTTGTTGTTCTATTCTGTCTCAATCTTATCATTATATTAATTATATAGTATTTTTTTATTTAGAGTACACAGTTTGTGAGAAAAGTGAGTAACGTTGTGGAGTTTTTGATTCTCGTAGATATTGCAAAAAGAAAACATTCAACATTACGTCTTCGTGATGCACTGGCAGACTTAGTATGCGTATACATAAGTTATTTGTGCTATATTATATTGATTACACCCGTGGATTCCTTAATTTTATATCCAGTATACTTTATATTATATATAGTATATTTAAATATTATATATATATTATATAATTATATTATTTAATATATTATATTCTCTGATGATTTAAGAGATAAAATCATTTAAATATATATATAATTTTAATATATATTATTAGTATATAAGTACAGATCCATTAATTATACTTAGCACCAAGAATCGATGCTTGACCTAATATTTAATTATAAACATATTCATTAGGTGAATTTATTTATATTGTAAACTAAAACATTAATAATTTATATCAAAATATTATTATCTTATAATACTTGTTCTAATTAACTATAATGTGATATGAATATTATGATTGTATATTACAGTTATAATGTTATTTACTACATATATAATGCTATGTAATAAACAATCATCATTATACTCTGAGGTGAACTAAATATGTTATAATCCTTCATCATAGCTTCTGAAACTCATCATGCTATTTGCTAATGAAATCTTCTTAATTATTTGCAAATGATCTTTTCTTCTATAGATTTCTCATTTGTAATATAAATGCTAACTCATTCAACAAAGTCACATCACTTGTATTTACAAAGTAATAGTAAATATAATGAGCTAACGAGAACTAGATATATCAATATTTCACTGTTCTCTGATTCTAAACATGTTATTAATTTTTAGGATTATTTTTTAAATTAAAATTTAGTAGATATATTTTTAAGCGTAATTATAGTTTTTTGTTACAATAATCATTAGTTTATTTTATCTATATTGCTCTTACGTGAAATATAATGACCTATATATCAATTCAAACGTTCCCATATAATCATATAAATGCATTATTACTTCATAAGAGTCACTGAACTAGAATAATCGTAATGGACCTAAATGCTTAATCTACCTTTAAGTTATGGCAGTACTCTCTCACTCCTAAGCGATTAATAATGCATGATTAATATACTTTAGCAACTAATTTGTGATATTGGAGGTTCTATTATTTGAGCGCCATAGAACGTCATTCTCTATACCTACTACACTTTTTTTAGCTCATTTAAATAGTGTCTTAAGTTTCTGTTATACATTAAATATATAGATGTTAACAAAATATATGAGTATGGGACGAAGTAATTAATATATCAACATTAATGTGTCTTGAGACTCGAACGAATATAATCTATGAATTGGAACCATCAACTGGGTAGTGCTCTTAAGGGAACATTAGGTTTTGCTACTCATCTAAATAAGAATAATTTCTTAATTGCTTTGCAGTGGATTATAAAGCCAACAACTAACCACAATTTTCGCGCATATCAGAGCATGTGATGACTGTTAACATTAACAAAGAGTTACCACATAAAACTATAAATGTAAACATACGTGATGCGTAACAAAAACAAATCTAATCTATATATTTCGCTTAGCTTAATATGTTTACAAAGTGCGTCGAGGTATGGTTCTACTAATCGTTTAGTTACGTATTCAACCATAATAATTTATAATAATGTAACGTTTAAATAAAAAATATTTGCGTAGCTAACTTATTTATAGATACTCTATGTCAACGAAGGTAGAGTGATTTAATATTAAGATGACTCAGTAATAATGTTTATTTTTATCTTAGCATTATTAATAGGCTTTTAAACTAGTATAAGGCTATGAACTATAGAATCATATCTATACATCAGATGGACGAATTATATATAAACATTCTTTATATATTATCGATGAATAAACTCAACTTTTATTAGTACGTTGATAATAAGAATATGAAGTGTTCCATACGTAATGAACAGTTATAGTTTACTATTATTAAACTTCATGAACAAATATATCAGTTGCATCTGAACCGTAGATAAGTACCGCAGCTTGATGAGGTCACATATTCCTTTTAAGAAATGAGTATGTTATAAAAGAGAATGTGTTTTATTGAATTATAAATTATACTTTTTCATTTTGTACCTACTATCTTATCTGCTTTACTTTGCGAAATAACGTCAATAATATTTCTTTTAAAAACTTTTTTCTGTTTTTTTTAAAGAAACGTTTTGAGTTTATATTTATATTTTTGTCTTTATAATTTCAATAAATATTTATATGTAAAATTTATATAGTATTTATTATAAAAATGTCTTATTTTGTTGCATTTTCAATTTAAATGATAAATCAAATATTCATTTTATATTTATTTGAGGAAATAACCATATATCAAATGTAAATAGTGAATTCAGTAAATCACTCACCCTACCGCTTCATGGGCCCCTCTGTGGGACACGCAACGCGTGATCAAATATGATCATGCATTTCTTGACTATATCTCTGAGTCTACTTTGGATTCTATGAACGAATTATTAGTCATGACTTCTAGATATCTATTTTGGATAAACAGTTAAGAATAAATTAGTGCTATCTTACTACTACGACAAATAATTGCTGACATAACACGTTTTCACAGTCATTAGTAAATAACATAACTGATTGTTAAGATAGTGTGTGAGTGGGAGAACTTAATTTTCTATCTTTAACACGACAAACAGATCTAACACTCTTTAAAAATCTCATATTACAATAGGAAAGTAACTGACGCTTTAGCATAAGACCTGTTACCTCTTAGATTCAACACTGATTCTTTCAACATACTTATCTAATTAATTCACTCACTCTTCTATTATTATCACATTAGTGTGTAAATTTACATTAATTCTTTTATTATATACATATACCTAGATTATACATATGAGCCAGCGAACATTTTACGTGGCTCATCGTAAAAAGTTTTTCACCATAATAAGTAACATCATATCTGATTACTTAGAATATAGGAGTTAACAATTGACCCACAATTCTAACAAACTCCTTAAACAACGAATAACCAGTAACATTACAAAGTTTTCATCACTTGACATAGTAAGTATATAAAACTGTATCTTTGTCATTCATCTCTTTCTCTTCCACTCTTTCAAACATTCATTGCTTGTTTCAAATTTGCATGCTAGTTACTAATTCTTACCCAATTTGAGATTCTGTTCTAGTGCACCTATATGCGTACTTATATCTTTCACTTATCGATATGGCACTTATTAGTGCTGACTTTTGAAATTGTTGTTAATAATAAAGATAAGATATCATACTTCCGGATGAATCTATAGGAGATATAGGGGCACACATGTTCAAGCCACCTTCACCGGATAATTCCTATATTGATGATTATAAACTGTGAATTAACCAATTAACATAAGTTTGGAATAAGCTTAACTAAACTAACTAAATAAATTGCACTTACAGAGAATTTGCTGTACGAGATAGTTTGTGACGCTGTTTCACTCATGAGTTATTCCAGATGCTTAAGCTTGCGAACTCTGAGTGTGTCGAGATAGATGCTCTGTTTTCGTAAAAGTTACTTTGAGATATGATTCGGTTGTGGTTGTTTTATTGTCGAGAACATTAAAGGTTATATCCATTTAAATTCTCTCTGTCTTGTGGCAAGGGGTTGAAAAACAATTTATTTTTATAACGTTTCTATGTTTCTTTATATATTTACAAAATAGTGTTTTATGTTTTTTTAAGGTTAAATCAACGGTCTTTTTCATCTTTGTTTATTTTTCATCTTTCTTGAATTTGTAAATTGTGTTTCTTTAAAAAAAATTGTGTGTGTGTGTGTATTTATTTTATGTGCTGTTTTTTTGTTGTTAATAAGTGTAGTATTGGTATTTTATATATATAAAAACTGTCGATACTTCGAAGATTTATGCTTTTCATTTTTACATACAACATAAGGCTAGATTATTTCAATCAGCTTGAGTAAAATTATAGCATGCACGGCATGATTTCTAGCACGAGCGAATCCTAGTCATGGTCGCTAGTCATACATTACCACTGGATAAGTATGACGTATATATGAACTCTATCGATCTCAATTTGGTTGATTTATACCTATATAATTATGACTATAAATATAAGATTAATTGTTTAAAACAAGTTTTCTTCTTTTTACTTGGCTCTGATCATCGGAGGTACCTATGAAATCATTCTAAAAAATGTTCTGTTCTCATAACTATTATCTTTTGGATACTCATTAATATTTCACTCGCCAGGTCTTATGGATGCGAATGGTATGCATAAAACGTAATTTTCAACCTTATAAAAGTCTGTGTTGAGATAAAAAGGTAAATACATAAGGCTACTCTATTAATAGTAACTATCAGAATTTGTCTTAAGTCTATCATTCTCCCTCTAACATAGCAATGTAATTTTAGATTGACTATGTGAATAGTTTGACAAAATATTCTCTATAAGCTTGATCTAAACATTATCCTAAACCTGGGAGATTTGTTAGACGATATAGGGTAACGTAACAAAGTTTTCACATAACCTTACTCGCTTACTTATATCGTTATCTTCTATTCCTGATATCTTAAGAATATATTTTCTACAACGAATTCAAACCGTTAACCGTTCCATTAACGGATGATATTAACCCTCTTAAATGTGTAGATGAAGTTTTCACACACATTTTGAATCGAACAGTGATAACAGTAATAACATAAATACAAAACGTAATATCGACTTTTCTCATGGGTTTGTTATAGAAATATAGAAATGTTACAAAGTGGTTTAATTAATTGGGTGATTAGGCCCAGATTGTGACATATAAAAAACTAACTTTTATAGTGAATTTAGTCTTTATTGAGTGAGTTGGAGTGAAAGGCTGAATAATAGGTACACCTCTAATAGAGTTTTCGATGATCTAGAATAACAAGCCTCAGCTAGATACGATCAATAACTAGGATAATATAAATTGTACAGATTACGATCAAACATCAATTACAATTAATATGAATTAATTTTTTACACCCTTGCTCAATTAATCGGAAAGTCAGGCATTAACACATAATAGGTAACGACTAACATTGCTGTTAACGTTAAGCGGCGTAACTCATTTATATTTCTTCGGATCAAGCATAATCAGGTCTTATAATATACGCTAGTTTTCCATTTGATACAGTAATTTTACAAAATTTCATCTAAATGTTGTCTTATTTTATGATATCTTAAAGACGAAGAATATTACTAGTATAAACAAGTTTTTACCATAATTTAAATAGCTCTTATTTAACCAAAATTGCTATTCACAAACTTGTGTATACTAACTCTCCTATTAACATGCCAAATAAAGTAATATTTTGAACCTATCAAATCCTAAGTTCTTATTACATAGAATAAAATAATAAGTTTTTGAATAAAATATGTTTAAGTAATAAGTGCTATAAATTTTTACCCTGTTTCTAATAACAGTATATCATAAATCAGTATTAAACGACCCGTCTCTGCTTTACTGGCTTGCTGCTACCAAGTCTTCTCTTAGATCTTGTTGAGCTACGATATTGTGAATATCCGCGGTTAGATTTTTAGAGTTATATAATCCGTAGTGATTTACTAAAGGTTTTACGACAGGTGTGGTTATACTACTAGACCGAAACGTGAGTATAGGGATACTAACGTTAAAGTGTGGTTGTCCTCCACCTCTTAGATATCGTAATTTATATATGCCATTAACGACATTAGTAGTGACAATAGCTAAGGTGGTTGAGCAAAATATCTAACGACTTTGCTGTGGAATAATCATAACTAAAACTATACCAAGTTCGCATTCTTAACAATCAGTAAGAGGTAATTAGCTGCAAGTTGTACTAAGCAGTTAAACTTCTATTCACTACTGTTTTTGTCCAAGCATATACTCTTAACATTTATACAATTTGACGTTATATTTTACACTATAGATTGTGACTCTATATAATTTAATACAAGAATTGTATCAGTGCCAACATTGTAAACTTCATGACTAACACTTCGAATTTACCTTTCATGCTAATCGTAAAATTATTTTTTTTATCATTAAATTAGAAATTTTATAGTTCGATAAACAGATTATAATTGGACTATACCGTTAAATTTCATAAATCCCAAGTGATCTGAAAGAAATTTATAATTCTATAAAGTTTATTATCCAAACTATATTCTTATTATTTTAATCTACTACATTAACTAGCATCTTAGCCGAGACCCCCATTACTCCTCTCATTTCTTGCTCTTCTTACCTTTTAGAAGTTTCATTGTCTTAATCTTTCCGATCCTATTCTCGCGTTTCTGGATAGTTTCCGCTTGGGGTCGTTCCTAAATATTTGAAATTCATTCTTTTAAATTCAATTTACATTACCTTAAAACACTTCCTTTTGCTACTACAACGGTTTCTCCTGTTCCTATTTCTGTTGATTCTTCTTCCTTGGTTAAATAAAAAAACTTTGGAAAACCTGTCTACATCACAGACGGGTTGAGGGGCTTAAAAGAAATGGAGTTTCTCTGTTTAGACCTTGTTAACGACTTTTTTTCCCTCTTTCATATCCAGATATAAAGGGTTATCGCCTTGTAGAGTTATGTTCATATTTTTGGGCTCTGGTTACCGGCTTTTGGAACAGATAGGTAAAAGCAAAAAATTATCAGGGCATCAATCTTTTCATTACACCATTACACTGCGATTAAATTAATTCTTGAATAAATATCTCATTTATTGAGAAGTGTTAAATCACATTTTGGTATATGATTTTAAATATGTATTCTACTATTTCAATATTAAATGCTTAACCACCATTCAGTCCATCTAATACCGCCTTCAGGGTATCCCACCATTACGACCGTGATGTATTGAACTATCCGATGCATGTAATATTTATCGATATCATTTTGGATAAATACATTAACATAAGTTAACGAAAATATAGTTCTTATTAACAGAACTGGACTAATAGCAGCAATAATAGGGCGTTTTTGAGCTGTTGGCACAATTTAACACATTCAATGATGCTAACGATGCGAATTATTTACCTGAAGTGAGAAGATATTAAGTTACCAAGGCCGTACTATAACCTTCTGACATAGTGTCATGGAGTGGAATTAGAACGAGTTCATGCATTTAAAATAGTTCCGTTATTAATTCAGCTCAGTAAATTAGTGAGACTAACATTATCTACAGATAATGTTTTCCTGTTCGAGCAAATCTTTTCTCAAATTACGTTATTTTTGTAATCGTTTGTTCATCCTTTGCTTGGTAGATATTTTTATCAATCTTTCAAGTATGTAATATTTCTTCATATTAAACAATGTTTATTTATGACCGTTTGTTCCTTAATATTTTATACTTAACTGACGTAACCGAATATATTGCTCTCTAGTAACAGCGGTTGTATATAACCAGTTCTGTTTCAAGTTGAAAGACTAAAATACCCCTATCGCCAATATAGAGAAATATAGAGGGGTACCTATGGAAGAGATAGATACTGAGTAGATATTCGGTTGACGCGCATATAATAAGAAAAGAAAAATAAAAAATATAAAACAAATATTCTTACCAAATTTATCAATGGTAAAACGACAGCTCTAACAGAGATATACAAATCACAAACTCAATGTATAATTTGATAGTACACTTTTTACCTTTTGTCAAACATACAGCAACGGCTAATCTTGCGCAGTATTATCTAAAATAGGAAGTTTTCAAAATGATCCATTATAACAAAGTGACATGTCTATAATATATCCAGCAATTCATGAACTATGAATCTGGACCTTACATTCATTATAAAGTGTCACTTCATTAACCGAATTAACATCATATTTGAGCCTATAGAAATAAACGTAAATATCAGCAAATTTCTTATGATGCGTCAATATACATACTATTACAATATTTTCAATAGCAAAAACTTTACTTTTAATATGAACATTAACACATAGCTATTTAGTATTTTATAAGGGAGAAGTTTTGAGGAACGACGAGGTGGAATATTACGAAACTTATCATTTTCTTGTAGGCGAACAGTGTATGTGTGCAAGCATTGTGTAGTAATGATTTAACGGAGAAACAGTACAGAGAAGTTAAACATAGCGGCTACGGCAATTCTAGAGAGAGAACTGTACGAAAAGGGGGTGGGAGAGACCTTACGAATGAAGATAGGGTAATTTTATGTTATGGTTTGATAAAACTTTGTGTAATGTATGTGCAATTATATTCGTGGATTATGATATTTAGGTTTTTATGGTATGATGAATTTTTTTGTTAAATTTTACTATGTTTTAATGTAAAAAAACTGTTACGTTAGCTTTATATTCTGCTGTCATTATGATGTATTAGGAAAAGGGATTAGAGTTGTGTAAATTTTGCGTTAAAGAATGTGATGAACTGGATGTTTCAATCCGGAAATAGTTTTTTTTAGATTAGAAGTAGAATTATACTTCTGCAGAGATATGTTAGAGATTTGCTAAGAAAAAGTGTGAATAGGTTACGCTTTGTAACAGTATTTGTAGAAACTAAGTAACTTTATACTGTGTTAGTATTATAACAAGAGCAAATATCGTTAAATAGTTTAGTAGTGTTATAATCGCAGTTAGTAGGTGATGTTAGGTTTTTGTCGTTTGATAATGTCATTATAATTTTTAGTTCTGTGTTAAATTGCTACTGTTGCATAATATTAATAAATGGAAAAAATTTGTTGGACTCGTTAGCTATATTCGTTGGTTAGTAAAGTAAATAGAAAATTATTTTTGGTGTTATGTTTTTATCCGAGATGATTACTTAATGCGATAAATGTATGATCTACGATATACTCAGTCACGAGAGATCATGGAGGTTATTGGGTGGGAACTTGTAAGGGGAGATGGAGAACGTTGGATATATTTAAATTTTAATTTGATATGTAACTGATTTAAATTAATGCATTTCTAGGATCGGTAATACTACTCATATATAAATATTTACTTTACGATTATTTATATTCAAAGAACTTATTTAATTATTAATGTTTATTTATCTCTATATATATTATTGTTTTAATGTTATTATGCATATTATGTGATAGTTGGGATTGTTTATATGATGTAGGTCGGTTTGATAAATTTTTCTGTTAAATTATTACATAAGTGAGATTTTTGATAAAAAAACTTATGGTTACGTTAGCAATATTTCGTGTTGGTCGTATGAAATAATTAGACAACGGATGGTAAATTTGTTAAATATTAACTGTATAATGGTAAAATTACGGTCTGGAATAAGAGGTGTGAAAAAAATTATGAGTAGGTTAGTTTTGCATGCAATGTTAGTTATTTACTGTTGTTAAATGTGGAACTTGGTTAATGTTTGACAGTTTTTTTATAGTTAAGATTGTGTTGAGGTTGTGGTTGTACATATATTTCTTAATTCGGGTTATGCTATGTTAAGCTTTATATTGATGTGAAACTTTAATTTAGTTAGCGGTATATTCTTGATTCAGTAGTGATAAATTAGATATGTTATGATAGAATTTTTGTTAAATATTTCAATGTAATATAAATTAACATTTGTTATGTTAGAGAATTGCTTGAAGAAAGTGTGAATAGGTTAAGTTTTTGTATGCTATGTTGTTTTTACTGTTGTTCAAGTGTGAAGCTTAGCTTACCTCGTCCAAGAGAGGTCATGTTTAAGTGTGTGTTAGGTTTTTATATATTATATTCTTAGTTCTGATGATCATATGTAAGCTTTTTTTAAATGGGAAGTCTTTGTTACGTTAGGCCTGATGAATATCCGTTGATCAGTATGATATTATGACAAAGTTTATGATATATTTTTTTGTTAAATATACATGTGTTCTAGAATTAACATTGCTATGTTAGAGATATGCTTGAACAAAATGTAATTTAAGTTACGATTTTTTTGTGAGTCTTGTAAGTTACTTTTACTGTTGTTAAGAATGTGCCTTTGTTAATTTTAACGTTTATTAGTGTTTAAGGGGTTGAGATGTGTAGGGTTTGCTGTTGAACATTATGTTCTTAGGCGCGGATGATGCTATGGTAGTTTTATTAATGTGAAAATTTGTTATGTTCATATACTTATATTATCAGTGTATAAAGAACTTGTTTTGTATGTTATGTTAATTACTTTACTGTTTCAATGAAATTGTGACTTGAATCAAATAGTCGATAGATCAATAGATCGATGGATCATGGAAGGGTAGGAGACGAATGAGGAGAGTATGGTGGCATGGGTTGATTTAACTGCATGTTACTGTGTTTGGTTATGTAAATAGACCATAAATTTTTTACGGTTATAGAAAATAAAAAGAATAAATTTTAGTAAAACAAACGTTTTTTAACCTTTCTTCAATCATGAATTAGATGATTGAAGTTATTTTTGAGTGAAGTAGAAAGTTTTATTAAAAAGAATAAACAGTAGCAAATGACCAATAGTTTGAAATGTGATGGAAAAGGAAAATTGATATGAGGAGACAGTATAAGGGATTTAGTGTTTATAGAGTATGGTTAGTCAGATAGGGATAAAGGTACATTGAGAAGTTGAACATATAGTAATAATGGCTTTTTAAATAAATTGTTTGTTAATTCATACTGTGACAAAAAAAGAAATGCAATGTATAGCTTAATGGTTTCGCAAAACGACACACCCACAAGAATCGTATAGGTTTGGGTATGTTTTCGAAAAGTGGGGAGGAGTTTGACACATTTCTGACTTGTATCTTGATAATTAGTGAACAGGAACTGACAACCGTTCGTACTGTGTCGTAGGTGATTTGTGTGATTATTGCTATTTTGTTTGGAAATTTGGACTGGTCTTAAATTTTTGAGTGGTTGTTATCTAGTGTGTGTGAATGTTGGTACTGTTGTTAATTTTATTATTCACGTTTTTTGCGGATCATTAATGGTATGTGTGGTGTGGGCATGTTAGTCTTGCTTCGGTATGGTTTTGTGTGTGATATACTGTTTTGATGAGTATGTTTTGGGTTTGTTTTTAGGTTTTTGTTGGTTAGTATGCTGGATTATATGTATTTTTGTAAGGTAATATTTGGTTAATATTCCTCATGTTATGTATGTGGGAGTTGAAGTTTAGCGTTTTTATAATAGTTAAGTAGTGTGTGTGTGTATGGTTAGAGATTTTGGTGTTAATCAGTATCTTTTGAAGGCGTAATTGGATAATTAGGTTTAAGTTATG
>JABUQX010041010.1:27500-28702 GCA_015478945.1 Trachelipus rathkii | reverse complement strand
TAATAACAGGCGTGTTAATACACAATATCAACGCATATCAAGAGTGGCAAAAGTAAAAGTTATTGAACAGATGTTTTTTCCTACAAGAGTGATGTCAAATATGTGCCCCCTTTGTTATACAAGACACATCCAGCGATAATCCCAATTCCTCTCAAACATTGAGTTTAACAGATCCAGGGCATAATGGACGCAGGGGACGGACGTGTTCAATTCTGCGCCTTTCAACTCTGGGATATCATTGAGCAGCGTAAGGACGTAGACACGATCTTTATAAATCCCTATAGCGAAGAAATCGCATGGCTTTTAAGTCGGGAACGGGGAGGGGCCAGAGATACAGATCTCTATCTTCTGGGACCATTACGACCAATCAGAACGATCTGAGGAGTACGTCGTTCAACCACGCTCGCACTATGTGACTCAATGTGATAAGGGCTGTCCGTCTTGCTGCCGTATAAAGGGTGTTACCGCTTCAATCCTCAAATAATTGTGAAGAGCCATTGTTAGTGTAACATTATCGAGATAGGTACGGCCTGTTACGGTTGCTCTGGCGAAAATAGAAAGTCGCGTAGACCTGGCGTCGGAGTATGGCGCAGAAAACGTTAACCTTTGAGGGAGACTGTTCGTGTTCTAACGGAGAGTTCATGCGTATTTTAGACCCCCAATTACGAAGACATTATTGGCATTCGCCTATTTACCTCTGGAGAATGAAAGGTGGACTCATCACTAAACAACTACACGATCTAAAAGGTCATCGTCTCGACCTAACAATGCACCAGGCAAAATTGGAAAACCGTTTAGGCATAGTCGTTGGGCTTTAAGCATTACAACTGCAACCAATATGCAGCGCATGTGTAAACGAATTTCCTTAATACTTCCACAACGTCGTTTTGGCTTCTTGCAGTTCGCACTTGCTCTCTATGAACGGATTTCTTAAAGGACTACGAAGGAAACGAGGCCCTGATACGGTCAACATCCTGTACAGTCACATTGACTCGTCTGTACTTTTGGCCTTTACAAAAAAGATCATTAGTGCAAATGCCTATAACAAATCGGCGAATGTTTTTTGCCACATGGAGGATCACATTGGAAACGTAAACGATACGCACGTTGAACCGTAATTACAGATTCACACTTAGCAAATTGTAGAACACAGAAAACTTTACGCTCAGGACTCGCCATTGTCAGTATGTGGCGCACGCACT
>JABUQX010041010.1:0-10000 GCA_015478945.1 Trachelipus rathkii | reverse complement strand
ATATATATATAATATATATATATATATATTATACTATATATATATATATATATATATATATATAGATAAAGTATATATATATAGTATATATATATATATATAATATATATATTATATATATTTTATATATTTTATATATATAGAGGGTGTCCCAGAATGAAACTGCGAAACTTCATATACGGGTACATTGATGGAAAATAGGAGCATTTTACTCTATAAACATGTATGCTCGTTAACATTTCCTTACTGAAATGCAGCTCACACAGGTCAACTATATAAGATAAATATTGTCACAGCGGCAAACTAACGTTACGAAGCACGCGAGATTCTGGAGGTAATGTGGTGGGTAAACGACAAACCAACGAAATTGTAACGCCGCAATGAGTCCAGCGATAGCCTATCGCAGGGTTGGTTTACCAACATACAAGTGTGATGTCTCTATCGCTCACATTGTCTTAATATTGTCATGTTGAATATTCGTGTGCATTAATATTACGTGCGTTTTTCAATGAACCACACGTCTTCCAACAGGTGTCGATATTGTTATGTTGGATGGTGAGCAACTGGAACAAGTGTCTGAGTTTAAATATTTAGAATATATGTTGATGAAAATAAAACGGAAGAGAGTATAGAAAGTGGTGCAATGGTGGAAGGTGGCTGTGAATATTAAATCCGGGTTGGATGTAAAGACGAAAGTCTTGAGTGTGTCCTAGGACTTAATGAGGGTATGGTGTTAGCCTATAGTAGTGAAACCATGGTCTGGAATAAGAGGAATAGATCTAAAGTACAATGTGTTCAGATGGACAATCTTAAGTGGGTGTTAGGTTTGAGAAGAATTGATAAAATGAGAATGAACGTATTATAGAGTTGTGTGGTGTGAAGAAAGGAATAAATGAGAGAATGAATGGTACGTTGAAGATGGTTTGGCATATGGAAAGGATGATGGATGATAGTCGGTTGGTTAAGCGGATGTAATAGAGGTGAGTGTTGGAACGACCGGCGTGGGACGAAGCTGAATTAAATTGAATATATATAGATTAGTATATAGTATATATATATATATATATATTATTATATATATATATATATATAATATATTATATATAAGTAGTAAGGAATGGGCATGAGGTGGACACAACTAACCGCCACAAAACTGCCGAGAAGACCCCGACTCCTATACCATCTTTGTGGTCTTACCCTGTATGGTATTCCTTAGGTAGTCAAACCGTAGGTTTTAAAGGTTCGATAAGACGAATTTAAGGTTGGAAGACCCTGACTTCCGAGGTTCGAGGCCTGAACTCAAGATTTTAGCCCAGAAGTGGGCTGAGCGCTCAAAGGGGCTTTTTGGTTCATTAGAAGGTTGTCAAATGATCGGCGTAGACATTTTTTATGATCCCATATCGGAGTTATCGTGATCGCTTACCCCTAGAATCGATGTTTAAATCGTCTGTTCTACTGTTATGGTTGGCTTTAACAATGAAAAAAATAATCGAAAGAAAATAAATTACATATTAATAACATTCGATTTAATCGTTTGTGTTATTGGAGCCACTGCTCGCCACTTCTTTCTCTAGGAAGGAATAGAGCTATCGGTCTGAAACTTGGATTATATTATTGTGTGTGTTAAACTGATCCACACGCGAGTTTTTTGGCTGACCCTATGGTCACGGCTAGGGTTTTTTTGCTGCCCCTTTTAGCGCCAAGGTCAATTCGTCCTGAAAACCATTGTTAGGCTTAACGTATCGGAGTGAAATTTTGGATGTGAGCATTATGATGACGTAATCTCTTTCGGAGACGAGGATTAACGCACCCTGCGTACCCCCTGTAAGGGGGACGCTGCCCCTAAAAAAAGAATTTTAAATGTTCGTAGAAGGCTGAAACTTGAGACTTGGTTAGAGAGTTGTGAGTCGGCAGACGCAGATGGAAACGGGATTCGGTTCTGAGTATCATTAGATGCTACCTGTTAAAATTTTTTTTTATCCGAGCTCCCGTTCCGTGTGGGCGTTAAGTAACTTTGTTCCTATAATTATAGATATAATATATATATATATAATATAATAATATATACTATATATATATTATATATTATTATATATATATATATATATATATATATATATATATATATATATATGATATATATATATAGTATATATATATATGTATATAATATAATATGTATATATATAAATCCAGTTTCTAGAATCCGGGGAAATCTTAATTTTAGGATAAAAAGTTAGCACCAAGGCTTGGCAGCAGAGGAAAATCTTTTAATTGTTACAATTCAAAACGTTTCGGAAAACATAGTTTCCATCACTTCAGGCTAGAAAACAAAATAATAAACGCAATAAATTACCAGGGTAGAGAAAAATACAGCTTACTAAAGCTTCTAAATAATATGTCGTTAAGTATTAACGAAACAAAATATAAATTAAGGAGTTAAATTTCTACTCAGCATTAATGATGACATTATTAATTCTCCTTGAACAATTAACAATAACAGACTAAATTAAATACTCGAATTTCACAGACCTATATTAAAAATCAAAACATTAATAACAGTACATTACTGAACAAAAAAATATATCATACAAAAGGGGTAACTTAATGATTTTTTAATTATTGGCAAAATATAGAAACTTACTTAAATAACGATAATGGTGGGGATTAGAATACAGTAATATGCAACTTTCTCCTTCCTTGCTTCATGTCACGTAAGGTTACACTAGTTGGAGTTTAAAAGGACCACTGTCACTGTTTAACGAAGGTTTAATTTCTGTGATGTAAAGCGATTCAGCAATGTGCAGGTTTGTTTGAGAGCTACTTTGTAACAGTATTGAAAAATTAATATGATTAAAAGGGTGATCATATGTATGTGAATGATCACGTATAGATGAGTGCGAAGGACAGTTAAGGGGAGTCAGTACTTGACCAACCCTAACTTTTTAGAGTGAAAATAAAAAATTTCACTTTTTATTTTATTACTTTAATTATTAGAAAATTCCCTCCTCTACATGATGGGGCAATTTTTGTTTCGAAATTCCGAAAGGTTTTTTAGATACAGGATATTTTTTATAGGGGTGTCAAACTAAAAAAATTCATTTCCAGGTTCGAAATTGCAATTCAACTTTCCAGGACCTTACCAGGTTTTATTCACATTTATAATCATTTAAATTTTGTTTTTTCGCAAACACAAACTAAGGATCGCCTCATTCTCAATCATTTAAATGACTTCAGAGTCGAGCCAGAGCCGGAGCTGGAGCAGAAACCGGAGCCAGAGAGAGAGAGCCGAACAGCAAATTTTTTTAAAGAATTTTTTTTGCAAGTACAAATATATCTGCAAATATGGAGCTGAACAATTTTTTGAAAAGGAGCAGGAAGCCGGAGCCGAGCCAGAGCCAAGAGCCAGACGCAGAAGGCCGGAGCCGGCAACAAAAGTTAACATTTTTTTTCAAAGATTGTTTTTGATGGTAAAAATACTTCTGCCAAATCGGAACTGAACTCATCTGAAATGGGTAAGCGAATCGGAAGCTGGAGCCGAAGCCGGGCGTGGCCCCGGAGTCGGAGTCAGAGCCGAGCGGAAGAACAAATTTTTATTAAATTGTTGCAGGTGAGAATAATTCTACAAAGTTGGAGCTGAACAATTTTGAAAAGGGAAAGGAGGCGGACGAAGAGGGAGCTGGGGGCCGGAGGCGGAGCCGGAGCCGGAGCCTGGAGCCAAAGTAATTTTTTTAATTGGTTTTTGCAGTAGAGTACTTCTGCAAGTTCGAGCCTGAACTCATTCTGAAATGGGAAGACGAAGTCAGAGCTGGACGCGAGCGGAACCGGGAGCCGGAGCGGAGCGGAGCCAAAGTTTTTTTAAATTGTTTTGCAGGTAAAATACTTCTGCAAAGTCGGAGCTTGAATTATTCTGAAATGGAAACGGAGCCGGAGCCGGAGCCAAGCCGGAGCCGGAGCCGGAACCGAAATGAATGTGAAGAACAAATTATTTTTAAGAAATTTTTTTTGCAGATGAAAGTAATTCTACAAAGATGGAGGCGAACAATTTTGAAAGGAGCCGGAGCCGAGCCGGAGGCGGAGCGGAGCCGGAGCCGACCGGATTGGAACAAAAGTATACTTTTTTTTTCAAAGAAATTGCTTTTGCAGGTAAAAATACTTCTTCAAAATCGGATCTGAATTATTGCTGATTTGTGAAACGGAATCGGAGCTTGTAGCCTGAGCTGGAGCGGAGCCGGAGTCAGCAGTCGGAGGCTGCCGAGGCTGGAGCGGAGCTACTAGAACAAATTTTTAATTAATTGTTGCAGGTGAAAATAACATCTACAAAGTTTGAAGCGAACAATTTGAAAAGACGCTGGAGCGGAGGCTGGAAGCCGGGCCGGAGCTGGAAGCCGGAGCCGGGAAGCCGGGAGCCGGAGCCGGAGCCGAGCCGCAGCCGGAGTATAAAATTTTTTAAGATATTATTTTGACTAAGTAAAGATATTTCCGCCAAAGTCGGCGAGCTAACTATTTTGAAGATACGGAGTCCGGAGCCTGGCGCAGAGATGGAGCCAGAGCCTGGAGCCAGAAGTATAATTTATAGAATTATTCAATTTTCAACTAACATGTATATATATATATATATATATATATATATATATATATATATATATATTATATATATATATATATATATATATATATATTATATATACTATATATATATATATATATCCAGGATATATATATAATATATATTATATATATATATAATATATATATATATAGTATAATATATATAATGATATATTTATTATTATAATATATATATATATAGTTATATATATATATATATAAATTATATATATTATATAGTATATATATATATATTATTATATATATAGTATATATATATTTATATAAATACCATATATATATTATATATATATATATATATATAATATATATTATATATTATGGTTGGCCAACAAACCAGTTGTGGGTGCTGTGAGTTAATGAGCTTCCATTTTTGGTGCGATGAGGTGATGGTGCCTCATTTTGCCGGTGTGTATTTTCGGTTTGGGTACTGTGCCCAATAAAAGCAAAAAGTTTGGTTGCGGTTGCGTAACGGTACGGTAATGTGTGACGGTGCGGTGCGGTGTGATTAAGAGTTTTTTTTTGCCTGTTCCTGGTGCACTTACTTATGGTGGGGGTGAGGTGCCGAATAATATCTTTTACTTTCTGGAAAAAAGAAAAAAATTCATTTTCAACCTCCTTATAGGCGTTTTTTCTCAAAATTCACTTATCAGTGACAAAAAAAATCCGCTAAAAAAAAGAACGGACAGGTCTATTTGTTGAAATTTCAAGATCTTTATATTATATAGGCGATGATTCTCACGATGTTTTACTCAGATTGATAATTGTGGGCTGGGTGTCAGACAAGTTTGAAGTGATGACCTTGAAAAAAAATTGAAATTTTGAAATTAAAATTGAATACTTGATGTTTTCAATTTTATTTTTATTTAGTTTCAAAGACAAATGATGGTATCTTTTTGACCACACTTTTTTCTAGAAATTTCGTGAAAAAATTATTGAAATAATTTAAAGAAATAAAGTTTTTAATTATGTTTTTTTAGTTGAAGTAGTATAAATTCAATCGTCCCCTCCCCGCCACAATAAATTTCAAACCATCATAGTCTATTGAAACGAAATAACCAGAAATACTAGATAATAATTCCAATTTAATTAAAAAGTCTCTTTTCACGATTGATAACATTGTAATTTCGAGTGGGGAGTCCCCTTAAGGGCGGAATTTGTGCGTGTAGAGACACCCCTATGCTCGTCGGTTCTCACAGAAAGTTGACGTAGATACTGCACGTAAGCAACATCACAGTTGCCACAAATAAATTTATAAACGACAGAAGAGCGCAGTGCATTGGGGATATTGTCTTTGTGGTTGCAAAAGGAGGCAATTTTATGAGAAGAGTTAAAAATCAATTTAATATCAAGTTGAGGAAAACAGTTAGATAAGATATACGAAAGTTCTTTACGAAGTTTGATGTGGATGTGTTCATAAAAGGGTAAGGAGAGATACAATTTTAGTTTAGGAGCCGAGATAATAGGAGGGAGAGGGTCGAAATTAGAAGATAGAAATTTATTAATATATTTATAAACAAGAGAATGGGGATAGAAGTTTGATTCAAAATAACCTAGTAGAAAATTAAATTCTTTGTGCATTAAAGTGTAAGAGGATGTTAAATGGAAGGCTCTGTATAATAAAGTTTTTATACTATTGCATTTGAATGACAAAGGTATATGGCTAAAGAAATTAAGGCCTAAGCCCGTGAAAATCTTTTTTCTGTAAATTCGATGTTTCGGAAAAAATTTGTTTGTAGTTTTTTAATTAGTTAAATCAAAAAAGCAAAGCAGTCATTGGCTTCATCCTCATGTGTAAAAATTAATGTGTAGGGTAGCTGTGAATTCACTATAAGAAAAAAACTCTGGGATTTATTTTTATCTGTAATAGTTAAAACGTAATCGTCAATATACCTTCTGTAGGAAGGATGTTTAAAATGAGGGGGGAACATTATTTTAGCCATTTTTTTCTGATAAATGAGATATGGCATTGGCTAAGAAGAGCAATTTAAAGGAGAAAACATTTCGCGTGGGGCAGTTTGCGCCTAAAGGGGGTGTTTTAAAAAAGAAATAAGTATCTGAGGGCTAATTGTAATAGGATTCTAGATTCTTCTTATCAAAACCATGAAAAAGAGAGACTGAATTAAAGATACTGTTCAACAAAATATCTATGGCATCGGAAATCGGAATATTTGTATAAAGAGACTCTATATCGAAACTAGTCATGAAGAAAGTGTGCAAATTAATACTAGATAGCTAGTTTTTAAAATTATATGAATTCTTTATAGTGTATTCATTTGTGGAAAAAGGAGATAATAAAGGGACCAAAAATTTTGCCAGTTTATAATTATGTGTATTAAAAGCCGAAAGGATAGGTCTAATTGGAATGTTGTCCTTGTGAACTTTAGGGAGTCCATATAAAATGCCAGGGGATGAGCCTCGGGCATAAATATCGTTGAATGTAGATTTAGTTATTTTTTCTTCTTTTTGGAGCTTTCTTAGGAAACGATTAACTTTAACTTTAATTGGTTTTTTGTTGGTAACAAGATGAAACTTAGTATTGTCCGATAAGATGTGATTTACTTTATCAATATAATCAGATTTATTCATGAGAACAACTCCCAAACCCTTGTCTGGTCTACAAATTATAATGGAATTATCCTGTTTAATAGCTTTTAGAGTAGTAAAATCTGATTTCGAAATCAAGAAAGAAAAATTTTTTGAAGGATTGAATCTATAGAAATGTCTGGAAGCAACTTGTTTAAGTTTAAGGGTGAAAGTTTTAAAATCCATGTTTAATGGATCGTAATTTTTTAATGAATGAAGCATACTCTCGAAAGCGCCGAAATATTTAACAAAATTAATACTGAAACAAGGCAAGTTAAAATTTAAACCTAGGGACAATAATCTCTTTTCATTTAATGTTAAAACCTTCGAGGAAAAATTAAATATAAATTTATCGGAGTCTGAATAATTAACCATCTGTAAGTTAAGGGCATTCAGTTTAGCTTTGTGTCTTAATCTACAAAGTTTCACACGGCGTGATATAAGCACTGATAGTTTGTTAGTAACAAACATGAAATCAATAAAAGATAAGACATTTCGCAAGTTAGTAAAGCTAATCTGATATTGTTACTAACAAACTATCAGTGCTTATATCACGCTTATATAGGTCGTTGAAATTCGAGTATTTAACAGTCTTTTCTTTCTTGATTTCGAAATCAGATTTTACTACTCTAAAAGCTATTAAACAGGATAATTCCATTATAATTTGTAGACCAGACAAGGGTTTGGGAGTTGTTCTCATGAATAAATCTGATTATATTGATAAAGTAAATCACATCTTATCGGACAATACTAAGTTTCATCTTGTTACCAACAAAAACCCCATTAATCTATCCCTTACCTTAGAAGATAAAGTTAATCGTTTCCTAAGAAAGCTCCAAAAAGCAGAAAAAATAACTAAATCTACATTCAACGATATTTATGCCCGAGGCTCATCCCCTGGCATTTTATATGGACTCCCTAAAGTTCACAAGGACAATATTCCAATTAGACCTATCCTTTCGGCTTTTAATACACATAATTATAAACTTGCAAAATTTTTGGTTCCTTTATTATCTCCTTTTTCCACAAATGAATACACTATAAAGAATTCATATCATTTTAAAAACTGGCTATCTAGTATTAATTTGCACACTTTCTTCATGACTAGTTTCGATATAGAGTCTCTTTATACAAATATTCCGATTTCCGATGCCATAGATATTTTGTTGAACAGTATCTTTAATTCAGTCTCTCTCTTTCATGGTTTTGATAAGAAAGAATTTAGAATCCTATTACAATTAGCCACTCAAGATACTTATTTCCTTTTTAATAACGCCCTCTATGAACAAACTGACTCACTAGCAATGGGTTCTCCTTTAAGTGCTCTTCTAGCCAATGCCTATCTCATTTATCATGAAAAAAATGGTTAAATAATTGTCCCCCCTCATTTAAACCATCCTTCTACAGAAGGTATATGGACGATACCTTTTTACTATTTACAGATAAAAATAAAATCCCAGAGTTTTTTTCCTATATGAATTCACAGCTACCTAACATTAATTTTACACATGAAGATGAAAGCAATGACTCTTTGCCTTTTTTGGATTTACTAATTAAAAAAACTACAACAAATTTTTCGACATCAATTTACAGAAAAAAGACTTTCACGGGCTTAGGCCTTAATTTCTTTAGCCATATACCTTTGTCATTCAAATGCAATAGTATAAAAACTTTATTATACAGAGCCTTCCATTTAACATCCTCTTACACTTTAATGCACAAAGAATTTAATTTTCTACTAGGTTATTTTGAATCAAACTTCTATCCCCATTCTCTTGTTTATAAATATATTAATAAATTTCTATCTTCTAATTTCGACCCTCTCCCTCCTATTATCTCGGCTCCTAAACTAAAATTGTATCTCTCCTTACCCTTTTATGAACACATCCACATCAAACTTCGTAAAGACCTTTCGTATATCTTATCTAACTGTTTTCCTCAACTTGATATTAAATTGATTTTTAACTCTTCTCATAAAATTGCCTCCTTTTGCAACCACAAAGACATTATCCCCAATGCACTGCGCTCTTCTGTCGTTTATAAATTTATTTGTGGCAACTGTAATGTTGCTTACGTTGGCAGTACTCTACGTCAACTTTCTGTCAGAACCGACGAGCATAGGGGTGTCTCTACACGCACAAATTCTCTCCTTAACTGTCCTTCGCACTCAGCTATACGTGATCATTCACATACATATGATCACCCTTTTAATCATACTAATTTTTCAATACTGTTACAAAGTAGCTCTCAAACCAACCTGCACATTGCTGAATCGCTTTACATCACAGAAATTAAACCTTCGTTAAACAGTGACAGTGGTCCTTTTAAACTCCAACTAGTGTAACCTTACGTGACATGAAGCAAGGAAAGAGAAAGTTGCATGATTACTGTGATTTTATCTCCACCCGATTATCGATCCAATATCGTTCTAATAGTAAGTTTTCTATACCGTCTTTGCATATCGATCATTGCATAAACGAGATATATACATTAGTTATAAACCCCTAATTTTTGTTATGGATATTATTTCTTTTGTTCTGTTAGATTTGTAATGTTATTATTGTGTTGATCATGAATATAGGGTACTCGTGCTGACAACTTGTCAGTAGATATTTTTCATATTGTGAGTCCTTATTATGCTTAATTTTCAAGGAGAATTTGATATGCTCATCGGATTAATCTGAGTAGAAATTTAATCCTTAAATTATTCAACTCTTTTTGTCTTTCCGTTAATACTTAACGACATATTTTTTTAAGATTGCTTCTATAAGTGATATCTTCT
>JABUQX010041009.1:72500-80120 GCA_015478945.1 Trachelipus rathkii | reverse complement strand
TATATATGGCAAACCTCGGAGACCCTCCCCGGAGGGGGAAATAATCCCTACCCTGTCGTTCCCGGAAGGCCGAGAGACCCCGACTTCCTGCCATCTTTGCTGTTTAACCTATGGTATTATAAAAAGTTACGTTAAAAAAACAAAAAACATTAAAACTGACGAGTCGTAAAACGTAACAGGTCCCATATTATTTTTTGAACATCAAAATCCCTTAAACAAAGTCTATTTATGGTCCAGTAAAGATATCCCTGTATGCATTTTTTGGCTAACGAGACCGTTCAAAAGGTCCATAAACTAGACTTTCTCCTATATATATAATAAAAATATAATAATAGTATATATATATATATATATAATATAATATATATAATAATATATATAATAGATAATACTATATAATATTATAGTATAATGGGTAGAGCGAGAAAGTTGAAAGAATGGTAAATTTTGCAGTATATGATGAAATCACCGGATATGGATCAAGAACGGAAGGGCGAGATTGTATTGATTGGATTGAAAGTTGTGTAGCAAAGCATTTTTGGAGGGTATATTCCGAGGGATTGGAGAGAGCAGTAATAGTACCCTTACATAGGGAAGGGAGTATTAGTAGGGTAACTATATGATTATAGGTGAAATTAGTATTATTTAAGTGTTTAGTAATGGGAAGGATCATATTTACTACTGTGTATTTTGGTCGAAAGAGATGCGTCGAGTCTGAAGGACGTGATTGTGAAGAACATAGGGTGTTTAGAAGGTGAAAGGATTGTAGATGCAAGATCTTTAACAATTGAAACAAATGAATGAGAAAATAAGGAAGAAGGAATAAAATTGTATTTAGTTTTTTTTAAATGCCAAGCTTTATGCAGGTGTTAGTGATATATGAATGTTGGTGGTAAGCTTCTGATGGAAAATCAAAGGTATGTAATAGACGATAGTGAGGTGTGTAAAGAATAATAGAGTTGAAAGGGATCCGTTTTAAATTAATAGCGGAGTGGGCAGGGATGTGTTATGTCTTCTTGGTTATTCATTGCATATGGATGGAGTTATAAAGAATTAGAGGTTTGGGTGGCAGGGAGGTGGTTAGAATGATGGAGAAATGGAGGGAGAAGAGTGGAGGTGCCCTACCTATTATATAAGGATGTTTGGTTTTGTGTGGCAATCTGAGAGTTTGAGAGGAGTTGGTAGAGGAGATTTGGCAAGGTGTGTAAAAGAGAGTTTTTGAAATGTAGACCGTAGATAAGAGAAGGTATGGTTGGAGTGAGGACAGTCCCTCGGTGTGAAATTATGTTAGATGGTGAGCAGCTGGAACAAGTGTTAGAGTTTAAATATTTAGTTTATATGTTGGAATGAAAAGGGAACGGATGATGCAGAGTGTAGTAGGAAAAGTTGTGATGGCAGGAAGGATGCTGGTGCAATTAAATAGTTGGTGGATAAAGGGACTAAGGGCTTGAGTGCGCTAGGGTCTACCTGAGGGTATGTTTTTAATAATCATAATATGAGAAATTTATATATATACAAACCAATAGAATTTTACATAAGATACCGTAATAATGTCAATAGTCAAAAGCTAAAAGTAACGGAGTAACGGCACTACGTTACTTTTTCCTTTCAAAGAAACGGAATAACGATAACGCAACAACTTTTTTCCGAGTAACGGAATGGAACTACTTTTTTTGAGTAACGATGCCCACCTCTGTATGTATAATATATATATATATATATATATATATATATAGTAATAATATATATATATATATATAATCTATAATATTACTATATAATATAATATATATGCAAGATTTACTTTGTGGCCAGTAGTGAATTGGCTGAACTGGCTTGACTGGCTTACTCTGCTGGACTGGCTTGACTGGCTTACGTCGCACTCGTGGCTGATTCGATGCCCATTATTTATATATATATATATATATTATATATATATATATAGTACTATTATTATATACTAATATATATATATATTATAATAATATATAATATATATAATATATAATATATATTTCATATCACACCACTCATTTTCACAGTTTCCTTTCATCTGTTTCAGTTACAGTGAGCAAATCAAATTTTCCCTTTCTAAATACATCACCACCTCTCTCCTCAACATTTAAACATTTATTTCTCTTGACATTCCATGTAACCCATACGATTTATGCATTTTCGCCGAAAGATAGAAGACCGCTTATGGCGATCACGACCTTCTCCGGGGTATGCATTAGCATTCCTGGCAAAAGATTAGTAGTAGTGGCCACCAATCCAACTACTACCGTCCCTTTAGTAACTTTCTACAACACGAGGGACATACGATGTGGGCAATTCTTTCTCCCCCAAAGATAAAGATATAAGAATGTCTGAATTTCAGTCATATAATATATATATTATATTATTATATATTATATATTATAATATATAATATATATATATATATATATATATATATATATATATATATATATATATATACTATATATATATATAAATATATATATATATATATATATAATATATATATAATATATATATATATAAGTAATATATATACTATATCAAATTCGATCAAATTCACTCGTATTTATGCTTTTTTTTTTGTTTCTTCACATATATTATTTTCAGTTCCCTTTTCTTGAGCTGTCTTCTGTGTTATCCTAAAAATCTCTCATACGCGTAACTTCTGCACTCTTTACATTCCATCATTCAATTATTACTTTTAGAATTTTAAACAATCCAAAATAAAATAAATAAACAAACCGTTTGTAAATAAAATTAGCTACTTACGAAACATATGAATATTATGAAACACAGAAAAACTACAAAAAAATTTATTTTGTATATGAAACAGGTTGTCTTATGATATTAAGAGCTTCCGATTCCCATTCTGTCTAGTTTTTAACATAGATATTCAAATTGTATTTATACTATAGACTTAATTATAATATAGAAAAAATAAAACATATATATTTAATCAGGTCAATAAATTATAAAAAAAAGGGAAACATTAACTATAATGGAGATTCACTTAGAGGTCAAAACTTAATAACGAGAAGGTTCTTGACGTGTTACTCCATGGACTTCCCTGAAAATAAAATAAAAATTAATGAACAACAACAAAAATTTGAAAGCTATCTAATCAACTGTCTAGGAGCATTTTAATTGCACCCAGTGGCGTACGCAGGGAAAGGGGGCTGAAAAGGCGGCAAATTTTTAAAATCAAGTGATCATAAAAAAAAAAATGAAATATGGTTTAATTCAAAAAAATCTTTAAATTAAACTTTTATATATATATTATTTTTCTTGTGGGGGGGGGGGCGGCAAATTTTTTATAATCAAGCGATCATAGAAAATGTGGAAAGTTAGCATAAAATAAAAAAGTCTTTAAAAATAACCTTTCTTATAAAATAATAATATATATATATATAGTATATAGGTATAATATTATATATAGGAGTATGAGTATATATATAGTATTAGTAGTAGTATATAGATATATATAGTAAATATATATATATATAGAAATAGTATAATAATGTATAGTAGTGATAGTAGTAGTAGAATATAAGTATATTAGTATATATTATATAATATTATGTATATATATAGTATATATATAGTATAATAGTATATATAGATAAATAGTTCAATGAATAGGTATATATTACTAATAAATATAATATATATATATATATATATATTATATAGATATATGATATATTATATATAAATATATTTATATATATAATATATGAATATATTGTAAATATATATAGATATAAAATAATAATATATAAATATATAAATAATATTAATAATATATATGATATACGTATAATATTATATTATAAATATATAATATAATATAAATATATATATATAATTATATAATATATATATATATATATATATATATATATATATAAATATAATAAATATATATAGATATATATATATATATATATATATATATATATATAATATTATATTATATTATAAATATATATATATATAGTATATAAATATATAATATATAATATATATATAGTATATATAGATACTATATATATATATATATATATATATATCGGGTAATGGGGGTATTTACTATTTTTATTTTGGGTGGGAGGTGGGCGGCACATTTTACAATGAAAAAAATCTCATTCAATGTAAGGGGAGGGGGAGATTGAAGAATCATATAATTTAATTAGATATAATTAAAAATTAAATTAATAAAAATATATAAAATTATATATATATATATATATAAAGATAATATTATTATATATATAATTATATATATATATAGATATATATATAGTATATAATATAAAATATATATATATATATACTATATATATATGCACACAGGAGCCATTCTTTCAGGTTCTATAATTATTGTATCAAATCTAAAACCTAATTTTGAATTATTTTTTAATTAAAAATTTTGTACGAATTTCGAGTAAAGAACAGAATATAGCAACATTTGGAAATGAGAAACAACGAGAAGATACCAAGAGCCAGCATCTATGGTTTGTATTGGGAAGAGTAAGTGCAGTACTACTTTATGCACAAACCTCTCTTTTAAAGGTTATATTACAGCTCTTATTCCTACATGTACGATGGATAAAAGACAGCAACTTAGTAGAGCTCAGTATAGAGTTTCGATAAAAGAAAAAAGAAAGAAAGAAGTACTGCTTAGAAAAGTTTTACGTTTAGAAATATTTTTAAGATCGTCTGAAAAATCAAGTGGACATTCAAGTGCATTAGCTGGTTAGACCGTTCAAGTAATGAAAGGAAATCGATTAGGAGTAAATGGGATTGTGAAGATAGAGAGACTATGTTGCAAACAGGACATTCTGACTTAGGGCGCATATCCCTCATACCACCCTTCCAAAACGATGGCAATTTCCATAGCCTTTTAAGGTATCGGGACAAAGGGGGTGACCTACTACTCAGGGAACAATTGAAGCATAGTGTAAGGAACTCGATGAACACGTCCAAGAATTCAGAATGCATAATTAGTTCCTTTGGCTGTATTATTAAAACAAATTGTAGAACAAATGCGTTAGAGCTCATTCTGAACAGTTTTAGGTGACGAATCTACAGATATATCTAAGTGAAATAGTTTTCATTGCATTTCAAATATATTACAGAAACAAAGCCTTTCACTATAACAGAGGACTTTCTTTCATTTGAGCCTGTTCACGATTTCACTGGGCAAGACTTCGAAAGAGTGCAACAGTAAAAGTTCATGGAGCTCGGGCTCGATTTTGCCAATCTGAGAGGCTAGGGCTATGATGGAGCCTCGTCCATGAGAGTGAATTCAGGGGCGTCTGAACTATTTTAGAGAAATCCTTTCTCAAAGCAATTTGCACTCACTGTGTAAGCCAATGCTTAAATTTGCGCATTCTCTGATACATTTAGAGTTCAGACAGTTTTAGTTGACGAATCCACAGATATATCCCAACTCCCAAGTGGAATAGTTTTCATTGTACCTCAAATATATTACAGAAACCAAGCTTTTCACTATAACTGAAGACTTTCTTTCATTTGTGCCTGCTCACGATAATCACTGGTCAAGACTTTGCGAGAGTGCTACAGAAAAAGTTCATTAAGATCGGGATCAATTTAGCCAATCTGAGAGGACAGGGATATGATGGAGCCTCGTCAATGAGAGGTGAATTCAGGGATGTCCAAGCTATTTTAGAGAAATACTTTCTCAAAGTAATTGCACTCACTGTGTAAGCCATTGCTTAAATTTGTGTAATATCTGAAACATACACAATTTTTCAAGCCAATGCAAAGCGAACCTCCGTTTTATAGCAAAAATTGAAGAATTGAAGCAAGATTGTGATATGAAAATGCTCTGTGAAAGAAGATGGTGAGGTAGGCAGGAAGCTATGCTGCTTTTTAAAGAAATGCTGAAACCAACAGTAGCAGCTGTGGAGCACGTCAGTCAATCAACAGGTGAACATTCAAAAAGAGCATTATCAATTTTAAATAGCATAAGACCGCCATCATTCATTCCAGCTCTGGTTGTAATTTCAAAATTGTTGGGATTGACCTACAATCTTTCAAAGTATACCTTCAAACTAAAAACATCGATCTATGTAGCGCAATTGAACAAGTAAACACTATAAGAAAAAGTATTCATCATTTAAGAGAAAATGCTGATTCTGAGTTTCACGAAATGTTCGAATCTTCGATGGTACTGGCAGCTCATATAAATATCAGTCCCAAGAACAGTTGGTCTCTAGAGGCATCGATCCAATCAATCTCCTACAGACCCGGATTGAGTACTAGCGTTTTTATATCATGTTTAGACGATATGATTTCTTCAGTAGATGAAAGATTTTCAACTCACCAGGACACAGTGTCATCTCTTAATTAAATTATTCCAGCCAACTGTGACATTTTAGAGACAACTTAATTGGTTCTTACGATGAAGTTTTCCTGAGAGAGGGGGAATTATTGAGATAAAAGTGGAAAGGATCTCAAGAAAAACCCCTAAGTGCCTTAGCCGGATTAGCCGAATGCGCCGAAAACTTTTTCCCAAAAATAAACATAATGTAGAAAATACATACTGAACTTCCTGTTTCTACAGCTTCCGTTTTGCGAAGCTTTTCAAAACTGAAATTAGTTAAAACGTATTTTAGGAACACAAACAAGACAAAATAGTCTAATTGGACTTGCTTTAGTCTTTATTCAAAGACTTGGCTTTAAAATTAAATGCACGAAGTCTGTAGCTTGTTCTGTAAAGTCTAATTAAAAATTAAAACTATTTTGTTGATAATTATTGTTTTCCTACTAAAACATTCCTACAAAAGCATTAGAATTAAGTAACCTATAACGGATTTGTAAAGAACGCTAAAATGAGATTAACTTTAACTAGAGTTTGTAAACAAATGATAGAGATTATTAACCAACGTTAAGATATTTTATGATCTTTTATATTCTTATAATAATAATTTTAAATTTATACAAGGTGAAATTTTTAAATCCATCCTAATTCGCTTTAATATATTTCTCAGTTCTCTTGTACATTACTCATCAAATACATATTCTAAGGGAAATCTAAAGAATCTCAATTCCCCTCATATATATATTTAATATATATATATTATATTATATATAAATTATACAGAGAGCGCCTTTATATATATATTTTTGAGACAATGATATATATTAACCAAGAACAAAAAAATATATATCTAGTATATATTATATAGTATATATATATATATATATATATGATATATTATAGTATATATATAGTAGTATAGTATAATATATATATATAGTAAGTACTATAGTATATATATATATATATATTATATATATATAGTATAATGTGATTGTAAAATACAGGGAAATATGCTTGGTAACTTCTTTTTTTTTATTTTACTTGTGGATTGTATAGAAAGTATATTTCTCATGAAAACAGTAGAATAAATTTCTTAAAATATATATATATAATATAGTATATATATATATAACTATATATATTTATATATATATATATAGGGGCGCCAGAGAGAGAATTGTAGCTAAGGGAGGCTGCAAAATTATATAGCTGAAGGGCGGCAGAATTCCAGTCCCCCCGAAAAAAAAAAT
>JABUQX010041009.1:0-57500 GCA_015478945.1 Trachelipus rathkii | reverse complement strand
ATAGAGTTATTTCAAGGAATACAACTGACTATAGTGACATGAAAACTCAACTGTTACAATGGTTCAAGGAGGAATTGACTAAAGAAGAGAAATTGGAAACTGATAACTTTTCAGATGCAAAGTTGAAAGATGGAGAAAGTATTCCCGTGTTTGTTATACTCCTACTTGAAGTGGCACAACGTGCGTTTCCTGGATCAGATGTGAAGAAAAGCCCTTGGTTAGGAGAAAATTTCTCAGTAGTCTGCCAGTAAAAGTGCAACAGCAAGTTGAGACTACTTTTAGTACCGTTGAAACTACTTTGGGTATACAGATCCCATGGGAGCGCCTTGTAGCGATAGTAGACACTAATTATGATCCCCCTAAGAAAGCAGAAGGTAAAAGTGTCCCTGACATAGTGGATTTGACTGATGAGGCAATGATCGGTGCTGTATCTGCAGTACCCCAATCTATTTCATGTTGTTGTCATTTACAAAAGCCCTCATCAGCATCAGACAATCAAAAGCAGAGGGAAGTAAATACACAGGAGAGTTCTTCTCATCAGTGTCCAAAATCTAGTCCACAGAGAAGTTTTCAATCAAGGACCTTTATATCAAATTTTGATAAAAATAGAGGGTCCAACAATGGACAAAGTGCAAATGTTAGCTGTCGCTTTTGCAAGAAAAAGGGGCACCTCATGAGTCAATGTCGAGCAAGACCATTTTGTCAGTATTGTGGTAAAAGGGGACATGTTTTTAATGATTGTTATGAGGCCCAAGGAAAGTGTCTTCGTTGTAAGGAAATTGGACATTTAGTGGAAAACTGTCCTGAGAAAAATGGGACCCAGTTGAGTTGTCCTTATTGTAAGAGTAATCATCTAGGAAAGGACTGCCCTTCAAAACCGGGAAACTAGCTGGCTCTGTTGTGGAAGACCTCACAACAGAGCCCCAAGAAATTAGGGAATGCCAACATCATATTGAGGATGAGAAACTTTCTGGAGAGTCACAGGAAGTTTTGCCGGAACCTTGTGAGACTACTTCTAGACCGCTAAAGGTTCCTGAAAAGAAAATCTCTATTCCAAAATTTGGATCACTCGTTAATGGTGAAGAAAAAGCACCTAATCAGATTCCACCTCAGGAAGATGACCAAAATATTATTGCACTCAGGTTATTGAGGCCTGCAGAAGATACCTTGATTATAAAAGTTTGTGTAATTGATCAACCTAATTTAGGAAATCTTACAGCGTTTGTGGATACAGGTGCAGGTGTTAGCCTGTTGGCTGCAAGACGGTACCATCAATTAGATAAAAGAAAGTACATTCTAACAGAAACTATATATAAAGGGATAGAAGGTATAGGGAGAGTGCGTTTTCCTGTATTGGGAGAAGTGCAGATTGCTCTGACTTTATCACCAGATTATACCATGAAACCTGCAAAATTTGTTGTGATTCATGATGAAGTTACTGACTATGACGTAGTGCTGGGATATGACATCTTGGAGAGTGAGCACTTGTTACCTGATCCTCGTGAAAAAGAGCTAGTAAGCAGAAATGGAAATTATGTTAAGTCGGTTGCAAGGGACATTAGAATTCTATCACCTGAAATATTCTCTTGCTTTTTGACAAAAGATATAAAGATACCTCCCAAATCATGTTCTGTTGTGGAGATTGAAGTGGATAACTTGGAAACTGACCAAGGAACTACCATGTTTGTAAATCCAAAAGAAACCCTAGTCGTCCGAATGGACCCTGCAATTCTTCATGTCCAAAATAACCGTGCTGTGTTAATGATGGTGAATGAAAGTGACACAGTTAAAAAGATGAAAAAGGGCCAAATTATAGGTGAGGCAGAAGAATTGGAAAAAGATAATCCATCCATTCATATGGTGGAATTGTCAGAAGTGGCCCCCACTGATACAATTGGTTGGACACCTGGTGGACTGATTGACGAATTTCGTCTTAAAGAAGCCAATATTTCTCAAAGTGAGCAAAAACAAGTTTTAGAACTCTTACAGAAATATCCTACAGTCCTCAGTACTGGCGATTCTGACGTGGGGTGTACTTCTGTCATTAAACACAAAATAGAAACCACTACCGAAGCCCCAGTACAGGTACCTGTTAGACGACTCCAAGGACCTGTGTTGGCAGAGATTGAAGAAAATTGTCAAAAATTGGAAGCTGAAGGCATAATACGAAAAAGTCATTCACCATATTCTGCCCCTGTGGTACCAATCAGAAAAGGAGATGGAACTATTCGCTTATGTATCGATTATAGGGAATTAAATAAAATAACTAAGGGCGATAGCTTTCCTATTCCCAATTTAATTGATATGTTGTTTAGTTTGCGGGGAATGGCCTATTTTTCAACAATCGATTTAGTTAAAGGCTACTACCAGGTAGAAATGGATGAGAATAGCATAGAGAAAACGGCTTTTACCACTCCCTTGTCCCATTGGGAATTTTTAAGAATGCCTTTTGGAGTGAAGAACGGACCCGCAACTTTCCAGCGAGGAATGCGGTTGGCTTTATCTCACATCCCATGGACAGAGGTGATGGTCTACATTGATGATGTTCTCATCATGAGCAAAACTTTTGCACAACACCTAATTTCCCTAGAAAAGGTTTTGAAGGCATTCCAAAGTACTGGTTTCAAAGTTAAGCCAAGCAAAACGTATCTACTGCGAAAGGAAGTTCAGTACCTAGGGCATAGAGTGTCGGAAGAGGGAATGATGCCTCTAGCGAAAAATTTACAAGGGATTCAAGATTTTCCAGCCCCTACAACAATTAGAAAACTCCGTCAGTTTCTAGGTATGATGAATTTTTATCGCCGGCACATACCCAGATGTTCTGAAATAGCTAAACCATTATTTGACCTCTTGGGAAAGAAGACCAATTACCTGGACAAGCGCATGTCAAAAGGCTTTTGAAGAACTAAAGCAGCATTTGATCGAGCCTCAAATTTTGACCTATCCAGATCGATCAGAAAATGCTAAGCCCCTCTTATTATATGTAGATGCTTCTGATATAGGAGTGGGAGCCTGTTTAGCTCAACAACAAGATGGTGACGAAAAACCCATAGCTTTTATATCTACAACTTTTTCCCGGGCAGAACGGAATTATAGCACAATAGAGAAAGAAGTTGCTGCGATAAGATGGGCAGTAAAGTCTTTAAAACCATTTCTGTATGGAATTAAAGTACATATTCATACAGATCATAAACCCCTCTTGTATCTGAATAACATGCCCTTAGTAAATCAAAGGGTTGCCCGAACGTTAGAAGAATTGAACGACATCGAATATGAACTTCATTATATCCCTGGTAAGCAAAATATTATAGCTGATGCCCTTTCTCGATCTCAAGAGGGCCAGTTAACAGAATCTTTAGAAAGAATTCAAAAAGTAGAGATACCACCCGGATTTACAGAAGTTAAAATGCCAGGAGGTGGCGATTCTCTTTTCCAATGTTTAGCAGTATGGATGAATGGTTCACAAGATAATCACCAACAAATTCGGGAACTTGTAATACAAGAGTTAATAGACAACAGGGGAAAATATGGATTGCCTTGTGGGAAAAATAATAGAAGTATTTTAAAACAATTACAACTTCAAAAGTACTCAGGTCAATTACCGATGACACAAGCTATTGACGCATTTGCTTCTCTGTATAAGACAAAAATTTTAGTGTATTATGGAAAAGGTGAACCACTCCGCTATGGCTCCTCTGAGGCTGAAAAAGAATGTTTCTTGTTGTGCCTGGGAGGTTTTCACTATAACCTATTAGTGAGAACGGGACCAAATCCAGAAAAGATAGTAGATGTTAAAGAAGTTCGAGAAATAAATGAAGTAAACAATTTTGTGGAATATGATCTGTTGAATGAAAGTCTGGAGGAAATTAAAGAATTAGAGCTGACACCCCAGGTTGATACTGGTGGGGAGGTTGGTGTCATGATAAAGTTTTTCCATCTTAGTGTATGTGAAATTGACAATAATCATCTAGAGGAGTTTGACTTCAACAGTGATGAAGTACGACTGTATCAAAAGCAAGATCCCTTGATTCGATCCTTGTATCGTGCCGTTAAATTTAATCGACAATTTCTAAGAGAGCTGAAACCGTTAAATAGATTCAAGAGAGATATATTTATTCTGGAAGGAGTTTTGTATAAAAATAACAAAAAGTACCAACCTACATATATTTTGCCTTTTGAAATAATTACTGATGTGGCTATTTTAGCTCATGCAAATTTTGCACACATTGGAAGAAATAAATTAATTGAACTCATAACCCGTTATGCTTGGCATCCAAAAATTTATAAGATTTGTTATGATATTGCTGTATCCTGTTACAAATGCCAGAGTTCAAAAGGGTCAAATATAATACACGTACCTCCCACTTTGAAAATTGATACCAGTTGCCCATTCGAGTTGGTAGCTGTAGATTTACTCCAATTTCCTTTATCTTCTTTAGGTAATAAATATGCATTTATAATGGTTGATCATTTCTCAAAATGGACCATAGCAGTGCCAATTAAAAATAAACAATCAAAGACCATAGCTAATGCATTTCAACGGCATATGCTTCCTGTTCTCCCGAAAATACCTCAACGGTTATTATCAGACAATGGAAGAGAATTCATTGGTCCTGAGTTTGAGACTGTGATGCAAGAAAATAACATCAAGCATATTCTTACGACTCCCTATTCTCCCTCATCTAATGGTGCGGTGGAGAGAATAAATCGAACCATTAGCCAGTACCTCAGGATGTCCCTAGAGGATCCCCGAAAATGGGATATAGAACTATCTAATGTGGTTTTAATATATAACCATACGCAACATGCTCAAACTCAATTAACCCCATGTGAAAATATACTGAAAAGGGCACATGAAACCCATGTGGGATTGCAGTGTCCCCGAAACCGGCAAACATGGAAGAGAGGACATGACAACTATAAATCGTATGAACTTCATCAGATGGTAGGGTTAAAAATTCATCACCCTGGGGACTTGGTGAATAATAAATTTAAGCCTCGATATGCCGGCCCATTTGAAATTATAAAAATCAATCCCAATCAAGTAACTTATATCCTTTCATCCCCATTGGAAGATCGTCAATATAGGGTACACCATCGTCAATTACGAAAATGGCAATTGCCACCTGAATATCTTAAAAATAATAAATTATTCCAACAAAAAGGAATGGATAAACCCCAAACCTGGGATGTACCTGAGGCAACACAGGTTGCAGAGAAGGAATTACCCATGATAATACTGACTGAGAATGAAGAACCTCAAAGACAGTATGAATCGGAGAAATCCGATGAGGAAGAGGAAGATGATGACGACTTCTTTGAGGGTTTCCATCTTACAGAGGAAGACAAAATGAAAACTTTACAACAAATTAAATTATTGAAAAATATTCAAGAAAATGTTATAAATGTCCTATATCCAGATTGTCCGGTCCTTTTGGAAACTTTCCAGACAAACCAAACAAGTTCAATAACAGAGAGAGCAGAAAGTAGTCTTCGAGTGAGTGAGGAGGAGAATGCTTTTCATTCTTCAGCTGAGGAAAGTCTCCTTGCTCAACCTCGAGAAACCCTCTCTGAATTTTTGCATGAACATTTGATTCGAAGTCGAACTGCTTTGAGATTACGTGCTCAGCCATTCCTAGAAAGTCAATCATCACCTGGAGAGAATTCTGAAAGCTTGGACAGCTCTGTGGAGGCTATTAGGAGAAGACTTACATTGTCGTCCACAACTACAGTGGGATCTCTAGACTCTCCAGAGAATGCGCAATCTAGTAGAGAAGTAGAAATAGAAAGAATTCCAGAATCTGATTTTTCTGGTTTTTCGGTGGATGATACAAATGATGTGGAACCTATTCCTGATAAGCCAATGACTCGATCACGTGGGAAATGTTTGGAGCTTCCCCATGTGCAAAAATATATATTAGAGCGAAGACGAATTGATAAACAATAAAACCTTTTTTTTTTTTAAAAAATAAATAAATAAATAAATAAATAAATAAATAAATAAATAATAAAATAAATAAATAAATGAATAAATAAATAAATAAATAAATAAATAAAAATAAATAAATAAATAAATAAATAAATAATAATAAATTCATAAATAAATTACATTATTGGGTGGGTGTATCTTAAACATTGTCTAATTATTTTAATTATTTTGCCTTGAATGTTTTAACAAATTTTTATTTTTAGGTACTTGTCATTGGACATTCTTGGGTGTCTGATTTCCAAAACCACCCTGATCGAGATCGTATCGAACCACCAGCAACCACAGTTCATTATGCTGCCTATCCTGGGGCTAATTTAGCCCAATTGAAGGAAAAACTACCAGATGTCTTAGATGGCTCTTACAACCTTGTTATGGTGTTTTCCTTGATTACGGAGGCTTTCACCCGGATAAATTACGGTGGATCAAGAACAAAGAAGCCGTATTACCTAACTATTAAAAATCAGTCCTTTTTCCTTCCGGGCTTTGTAAAGAGTTTTGATGACTTTGTGAAGAAGTGCAGAGAGATTAATCCCACGGTGGTTGTCTATTTAATGGTCCCTCCTTTCTTGGACCTAGTGTATCACAACCAACTCCAGTCACAACAATTTCCCTTCTTCTTGAAGCGTCAATATGAACAAGATCCAGATTATACCCCAGAAATACTTCACCAAATGGTGATGGAAGTACACCGTAGCTTGCAAGAGTTGAGAGGAAGCAACATTCACTGGACCTCAAAGCAAGTTTTCCCAGTGATCTACGCCATTCAATCTCTAAGGCAGAAGGAACTTATTCGGCCCTTCACTACAGGTCAAATGTATACACTTGAAAATCGTGGGTTCCTGAGAGATGGAGTGCACCCAAAGAACATCTTGATTGAGAAACTATGGCACAGAATGAATAACGCTAATTGTTTTTCCGGTCTTCCTCTGCCTACAGTTCCAGTCGTCACAAGAACTAATGTGACTGTCCCTATTCTTCAGGGTCGAATTGGGAGAATAACTCACCCCGAAGCATTTTTTGGTATAAGAGACAGAGAACCTAGAGAATCTAGGGAACCACCAAGCGAAGAGTCTGCTGTTGTTGAGGGACAGCCACCTACTCAAGACAGAACCGATAATAATAGGCCATCAACATCAAATCAGGTTCCTTTGCCGGAATCACAGGCTGAGGAGGTCCCTATGATAGTTGAAGGAAACCAAGAGACAGGTGGGAGAGTTGCATCTCCTCGTAGGTTAGTAACCCGTACCATTTACCAGCCAAGGTCACAGAGAAGAAGTACAACAGCAGTTAGACTCCATAGAAGTGACAACCGTGGAAGAAATAGGGCAAATAATGATATGGGAAGTAGTAATAGAAGAAGACAAGTCACTCCAAATAGGGAAAGAAGAATCCATCGTCTCACAAGAAGAAATGAGCAAGAGTTAAGGCAAAGAATAACCCGTTTTGTCCTCCAGTCACAAGGGTTTTTGTTGGCCCGAGGTCAAGATTTGCCAGAAGAGGACCTCAGGGAAATTATGAAAAGATTAATATAATTTGGGTAATTTACCCACAATGATTTTAACAAAAGAAAATTTTATTTTTGTTTTTGAAGAACTACAAAGAACGTTTTTATTTTTATTGAAGCAATTTTTTGAAATATTCATTTTTAAACAAAGAAATTATTATTTTTGAAGATTAAAGAAATTATTATTTTTGAAGATTAAAGAAATTATTATTTTTGAAGATTAAAGAAATTATTATTTTTTGAAGATTAAATGTTTAAGAAAAGGAATAAATGATGAATTTAGGAGCATAATGAACCTGTGGAAAAGTTGACTTTCCAAGAGGAAATTGTGCAATTTGTGCTGCAAATTAACAGTAAGTTTTGCTCCGTTGTTTGGCAACAAAACAACGGGTGGGGAGGAATGAAGAGGTTTCACCCTTTCATTTCTGTTTTTCAGTTAAAAAGCACTAAATCATAAGTGATTGTTTTGCCACAAAGGGCTTACAAAGATCTTGCCAATTGCAAAGGACCTTCAAACCATTTTATTTAAATTCATTATTTGGAAAGAGGTGTGGCTTCTCATCTCTCCCTGCCCCCCTTATCAAAGGTTTGTTTTATTTCCGACTTGTGCAATGCAACCTTTGTAACACCAGTTTCATTACCTTAATATAATTTTGTATTAATATACTTTTGATAACTAGCTTCATTTTTATAATTTCACTTCACTTTTGCATTTTTGTTTAAATTCCCTTTTTCTACCGCCTGCATGAGCATGAATATATGTATATATACATATATGGGTGCACATGTGGGTGGTCACAGTCAGGGAAAGATAATTTATCATATTTCAGGGACCCGGTCTGGGAGGCTGTTGTGTGTGATTTTTTGCCATATTCTAGAAGTCTTACTCCATACTCTTTCACAAGACCTATTTTCTACTACTTTTCACCTATAAAGAATAAAGATGGTTAACTCCAAGGTTGGATATTAAATATAATACTATATAAACATATACTTAATGTATTGGACATAGTATTATATTTGATTAATAAATAGAATTTCTTAATAAATTAAATAAACATCATTATACTTTGGCTATAATAATTAAAGCAAACGTTAAATATATAATATAATCTAATATAATATAATTAATATATATATATGTATACATATATATATATATAAACATATAAGCGGGTGTTCTGTATTTGAACGTGATAAAACTGTAACTATCTTAATTTATTATACAAACTCAGTTGGTGCTTATGTGTGTGTTTTTTTTTATTAATGAATTAATCTAGTTCTAAATTGACAACTATAAAAAATATATATAGCTAATGTAACTTAATAAATTTATATAATCAAATTACGCAATTAAATCTTATTTAAAAGTTATATTAGTAATTTTCTATTATATTAGTTATTTTTAGTAATCTATTGTGTGTGTGTACCAAATAAAGCTGGGAATAAGGCGTGCATGTTGGAGTAAGTGTGAGAGTGGTGTGTTAATTTGTAAATTCTTTCATGTAAATAACTAAAACCTATTATAATTAAAAAGCTATTAAATATATAAAACATTAAAAATTCTTCTGCTTATTCTTTTTCTAAAGTTGAGTGTCATTTTTGGTGTAAGTTCTTAAATCATATGAGTCTGTCTGTACCCAGGTACGTATTTCCTTTAGTTGTGTGAGCATTACTTGTTTTTATATGCTTCTCCTTCTTTAAATTAACCCCATCATAATCATTTTAGGCTTTCGAGCAGTGACGCAGGTCAGGTAGAAATACCATTCCTCACCTTAAAGGGTAGGGGACTGATTCCTTGGCCACCACAAACAAGGTAGGCATCATTATTTAATTTAAATTACTGATCTACGGTTTTTCCACTGCCATTATAATTTATACATTTTTATTCTTTTGCTTCTACTTGTGTCTTTTCCCCCAATAATATATATATATATATATATATATATATATATATATATATATATATATATATATATATATATATATATATATATATATATATATATATATATATATATATATATATATATATATATATATACCAGATTAACAAGAGACAGAATTCAGAATCCTAGGGCAATTTCAGAATTTTTAGTTTATTGTTTTACCAAAAACTAAAGGTTTTACAAATTAAATAAAAAGTTGCTTAGCAGACTAACAGAGTGCAGTGAACTATAAAAAGTTTTAAAAAATATATAAATAACCTAGATTTTTTTATTTTTTCTTTAAAAAAAAAAAATTTTTTAAATTTAATTTTGGTTTTATAAGGTCATGTTACAGAAAATAAAAAAGAAAAATTAAAATTTGATCACCTACTATTTGATAGTACAGGTTTTAAGCTATATACATATAAATACACATATATATACACATCTTCCATTAAGAAGTTATTTAACATTTAAAACCGGGGCAATTTCAGATTTCCATTCCATTCCCCCCACCCCCCCTCACCCTTGACTGGGGTGGCAATTATTTCAGTAACCACGAGATCAACTCGGAGGCATCAATTATATAAACATACCCGAAAACAACAAAACTAAAAAGTAGCCTTCTAAAATTGCTAAGGGTGCCAGATTTAAAAAAAAACAGCTAAATCTGGCAATGCAGCTAATTTATCTAATTTATACCTAACGTTGGGGAAGCTCATTTCAGCTAGTGTCAATAAAAATGGGTAATTTTTTTTTTTTTTAGGTTTTCTGAAATTGCTCCCAAAAAAAAAGAATTTCTTCTTTTTTTGGGCATTTTTTCCAAGAAATAGTTATTATGGTCATCCATTCCAGATCCCCTCGGGTCTCCTCTCTCTCCTCTACTGTGTATAGTATTCCAGAAATCAGTGTTTTGTAAGCCATAAATTATTGTGTAAAGTACCACATTAATCAGTGTTTTGTACCTCATAAATAACTGTGTATAGTATCCCATAAATCTGTGCTTTGTACCCCATAACTTGTTGTGTATAATATCTCATAATGTTGCATCACTACCCTACAATGGAGGACGCCACAATGTAGGTTTATACTGGTACCACATACTGTGTACCCCACTATGGAGTGTTCTTCCGGCCTGAGGTTCGCTCGTATAGGTGCGTGCGTGCGTGCATTGTGTGGGGGGGGGGTTTCAGCAAGCTTAAGGAATTCCTTTTTTAGAGACCTTTTATATATCGAACTAGATTTATCTCACTACACAACAAATTTTAAACTTTTTCCTGCCCTTTACATGAAAATTTGTGATTCTGTATAAACAAAATGTGCTTGTTACATTTATGAAAACCAAAAAGCTCCATCACGAATCATTTTTTTTTTTTTTTTTTTTGTAGACACACTCCTCATATTTATATATATTGGTTACATTGTTGTAACAGTGTCTTTATTATTATAAACACACTAAAGTGTTTTGGTCGTTTCCTCTTGTTGGCATCTGTTGGTGTGTGTCCCTGATAAGAGACCAGCAATATTCAACAATTTTCATTCCATCGCCCACTGAAACTCTTTTCAAACATAGAGATGTCATGGTGGAAACCTTTCACCTTGCTCATCACTAATTGCACATGAGTTGGGGAAAGGAATCTGAGGTCAACAAAAGTGTGGTTTACCCAAAGACATATTGCAACCCTATATCACAGCAATCCACCATGTGATACCAAGATATTCATAGTTTCCAGCTTTCTCATTTCAAAGGAAACCTAAGCACACTGATTTGGTCTTTAGCCATGCCACTTTTGTCCTGACACTTTCCTTTCGAACTCTCCATCTCTGAAGACTGCAATTTGGGGGCCAATAAAACCCCTCTCTTTTATCTTTGCCTCATTTAAATTTGTGGAATTTGTCCCTGAGATGCAAAGTGCCAAACCTTCTTTGTCAGAGCTTTTACAAATATTTTCATCAAACCAAGTTTAATGTGCAAAGGTGGAAGAAAGACAGACTGCGGAGATTCACAAGTGGTTCATGAGATATGTTTTCCCAGGATTGAAATCATGTCTTTGAAGCCACTTTTTCCGAATGTAGTTTTTTTTGGTTGTTGTCTCATAATTTTTATTGTCTGTTTTGGGAGTACAGGGCGAATGATGAAGATGAAGAGACTACCTGAGACGAAAGTCAAGGAACAAGGAGAGAGCTTGGACTTGCAGTGGGGGATTTTAAAAAGTGAAAGGGGGGAAAATTAAAAATTAATTAATAATTTAAATTTCGTTTTATTTAATTTAATTAATTTAAAGTTAAGTTAAAGTTAAATCTTAAGCGAGAGTAATTCATTTTTTTATTTTTTGCAGTTAAAGTAACGTAAACTTTTGAACACTGGATTTATTTATTTTTTTTGAATTTGAGATTATTTTGAAATATTGATTGAACGGTGATTATTTAAATATAAATGAAAATTTCCGACTGCTGAGATAGAATATCGTTTATGGGAATTCGTATGAGGAAGGTTGGACTGGAAAATAGATTTGGAATTATTCTCTACTTTTTCTTTGGTAAGGGTAATTAATGGTTTTAATTGATTTTTTTTATTTATAATGGGTAATATACTTAACATAGTCATTTTGTTTGTTTTTCAGTATTCAGTCTTCTACTAGTTTATTGGTATGGTGATTTCAAGGTGACAGGGTTCAGCGGTTTAATCGGAAGTTGGATCTGGAATTAACTGAAAAAAAACTGGTCACTAACATTGGCCAGGTAGCTATTAAATTGTTGTTTTTTTTATTTATTATTTAATATTTATTTAACAATTTTGCTTAGGATTATTTTAGTCGATTTGGTACTTTATAATTTCTTTCATTTAATTCCATTTAACTTATTATTATTATTAATGATTTACATTTATTTTTGATTGTTTTACGATTCATTGAGGAGTTAATTAATTTTTCATAATTATTGGGAAATTATTTAAAGCATTATATATAACTTCTCATTGTCATAAAAAAATTTCTATTTATTATATTGTAATGTTTTAGGATTTCTTTTTTTGTATTCTTTCAGTTTTTTTTCTGAGCTTGAATTTTCTTTGTCTGTCTGGAGTTGGTTTGTTGGAATTTCTTGGAATTGGAACCGGAAGTTCTTTATGTGGTGCGTGTACATTGATTTAGAGGGTGGTACTAGGATTGATTTAATAAGAGAATGCACAAAATAGAATTTACTAAAGAGAGGATGACAAAGATGATTAGACAATTCCAAAAGGATAGAATTGAAGATAATTTTGTACAACCAAAAGTAGAAAATGGAAAAGACGATACTGAAAGTAACTGGAAATTAAACTGAAAAGAAAACTGATTATTTGAAAATTATTATTTGAATTAAATGTGGAAAACTAAACATTGAAATTTTGAAAAACCTTTTTAAAAATTGTGAGAAAAACATTTAAAAAACAAAACAAAAACTAAAACGTATTCTCATAAGGATTTCTAAAAAAAGTTTTTTGACATTTCCAAAGACTAAAAAACTCATTATTCAAAACTGACGTTGACTAATTTAGCATTTTGCGGATATGTTATAACTTTTTCTTAATTGGAATATATCGATTATTATATATTTGTAATTTATATTTAATACTTTTATTTTCATATATTATATTTATTAATAAATGATGGTATTTTAAGGGTATGGCATATTTCTAAATAATAGGGTGTATTGGACGGTAAAGTAGTATAGTGGGGTAATACTGCATAAGGTATAGGGTATTTTGAGATAATTGGTAGTGATAACATATAGAAAGTGGTACAGGGATATCGTAGTGATATCAGGATACCTTATAGATTTAAGAAATTGGTAGTTTAGGAATATACATTTGTTGTTTTTTTCTTTAAGTCAATTTTAAGGTGTATGGGTTTATTCTTTATGTCCCTTTTATCTCCTGGAAGACAGCCTCACTCCTTTCTGAATCAATTTGTAGTTCGGTTTTTATTTCAGACTTAAATCGCTACAACTTTTCAAATGTAGTCTGATCTGTTTTTCTGTCGTGGCTATCCCATTCGCAGAGAAAGCAGCAGAATTTTTTTTGTATCCTGTTGCATACATTGTTAGTAGTCACATGACTTTCAGGTCGCACAAAGTCAATTTAAATGGTTGTGTACTAACTACTTTAAGTATAGAACTCCTTACTTCGTATTATTCCTTTGTATTTGTAGAAGAATATGCTACAGGGACAGGGAAAACATTACCTATATGGAGTAGCACTGCCTTGAGACTACGTTGGAAGGAATTAATAACAGGAGCCACTCTGCTGGTTATGCTCATGTCCCAATACCAGTCCAAATAGGCCCTTCACATCACAGCAATATAAAATGCCATCTTTCTGCGCAAAATAGTTGAAAACTGTCTCTGTCTGCTCTAAACTGAACGTAATGCTTACACGTTTTCTCTTAATAAGGATTCAGCCCTAAGCTAGAAGCCAACAATTGAGTCTGTTATTGTGAGAGCTTTTAGATCTCGTATGCAAGAATCGTTAAGCCTCTTCCTGTTGATTTTCATGTATGTGAATATGTCTTAAGATGTTGATGGTTCAAAGTCAGGATCTGATACCTTGTGTCATGATCAGGGGGTCATCTTCTGAGTCAGCAGTAAATTCATCGGAAGGTGTAGTTATAAGGAAGATCATCTGAAATGAGGATGGACGCATGTGGCAGTGTGTAGGGTTTGGAATACTGGATACAATGTTTGGATTTTGAAGAGAACACTGCACATTTGTCAAACAGAAGTACAATCCATTACTGTGATGTAGGTTCACGCAATCATATGGTAAGGCCATTTCATACGCTACATTTTTCTTTTACCAGTTTCTCATATTCTCTACCTGCATTGCAGCATACATGTGAGCCAGGTACTTATACCTAGTCCCGAACTTTACATCAAAGTACAATTAACAAATGGTGACAAGCTACATTGTTGTGTCTTAAATGTAAGTTCTTCACACACATAACAAAATAGGTTAGGGCTTTTTTTACACTGACATGGCATTATAAAGAACTTGACAGCATATAAATACTTTTGTATGATAATTTTTTCCTTTATATATGTTTATATCAGTATTATAGTTAACGAATTAAACCTGAAAATAGAATAATATATATTTTGTTATATATATATTAAGTATATATATATACTACTATTTATATATAAATATATTATATATATATTATAATATAATCTAATATGGGTATATTATATTAGTATATATACTCACTATATATTATAATTACTTATACTCTTTTCATTACAACACTAGTGCACCTCACAACATCCAAACCATACTGAACAACATTCAAAAACACGTGGGAGGAAACATCTGCTAACAAGAAATGGGAAATGGTGTAGTTGTCAAATTCGCCAATTCCACCAATTTGATATGTGGTAGACAAAAATAAAGCACAGATCTGTTCTTTTCGCGCAAGAATATACAAGAAACATATTATTTTATGTGATGGATATTTTCATGTTGTAACATACAGTGTTATTGAACTTAAAGTTTCTCATTAATTCTTCACCCAAAAAGTAAAAGTAGTATCGCAAGTATTAGCCATATTACACCAATACCACGATACGCAAAGAAAATTGGCCGATACTGCTGATACCGATACTATCGGTACATCCCTTATTCCTTTACAACTTTTATACATAGTAAAATAATAATAATAATAATAATAATAATAATAATAATAATAATATAATAATAATAATATAATAAGTAATTAATAATTAATAGGCAATCTTACCCTTTTCATCGATGGTACGAAAGGTTTAATTTGGTCCAACCCTTGTCTCTTTTATTATATACGTTTAATAGACTTATAATTAAATATTTTTATAATATATATATAATATATATATATAATATATATGTATATATATAGATATAAATTAGATGGTACATGTTATGTATATTAGATTTATATATATATATATATATATAGAAAACTAAAATAATCCGCGCAACGCATATACTGCAAATAGATAATATTTCCTTCAGTGTTTCGAATAATTCTTCCTGATGGCTGTCTCGGGATGGATTGAAATGATTTATGGTGTCAGCAAAAAAGAACTGCATGATATATATATAGAGATATGATCAAAAAGTGAATTTATGAATAATTAGTTAAATGGTTATGATAATAATAGTTATACCAATATATATATATATATTATATTAGTAGTATTATATTATATATATATTATATATATATATATATATATATATAGTTATATATATTACTATTACTATATATATATATATTATTATATTATATAATATATATTAATTATATATTATAGTATTATATATATATATATTATATATATTATTATATATATTATATATATAAGTTATATATCAATATATAGGTTGTGATGGATGGCACCTGCACGAGGTTCAACTGCCTGTTACGTCTCTTGGAGAAGAAAATACTTCTGCCCCGGGGGGGGAACAGCAAGACATCCAATACCCCCCTCACCCGGAGGGGTACTATAAGTGGAGCCAGCTGGAGCGGGCCACAGGTAAAAATTTCTTTGTTTTTTCTGTCTTATAGCTCTTCCACTCAAAAATATCTCTAATCTTTGTTTCTGTCTGTTTTTCTTTTTTCTTGGTGAAGGGACTGGCTTCTCTTCGTGATGTGATGTCGAGAGAAACGGGTCGCGCCGTAGTACGATTTCCTGCCCATTTGTCAACAACGATTGGATTAAACAGCATTCAATGTGTAGTTTGCGTGAGTGGATTCACACATGACCTGTCCCCATTTTCTATACTATCCACGAAATAACCCGGCTTCACTGTGCAACTTGTAAACCCTCCCACTATCATTCAAAATCCTCCCCCTCCAATAACTAACCCCGTAATAGGGCATTATTAAATTAAATTTAACTGGCTAACAATAAAGCTATAGATTTACATTTCCTCAAAAATATAACATCACATAGCCTCATCCAAGAGCCTCCCTCCCTAAACACTCCCTCCCACGTTTCTAAACGGTTATGACTGCCATCTACTCCCGCTCCGACGCCCACAACACTCCATCTTAACACTGATCCATAACAACATCACTTACAATACAAATAACGACAACTCCATTTTGTTTCCAGAAGCTCTGAAATCTCAATCTTGCTCCATCCTCCTGAACAAGACACATATAACTCTTCAATCTCTATATTGCCACCCACACTCCAAATCCTCCAAACAACCCAGACCCCCTATTCAATTATAACAGATCCAAATCTCATCTCGAAGGCGATTTCAACGCCCACGACACAGCATGGTACATAAGATTACCCTTCTGATCCCCGAGGGAACCATATCCTTACGAATTAGAATCCAAATATCCTTAACTCAAAAACCTCCCACGCGTATCTCTGCCCAAGTTACATCCCTATCTCCCCCAGACGTTACAATTGTGCCAGCCTCCTACATCCCTACTAACTGGGACACTGTTTACTGACTTACATCGGACAACCTTCCTATTCTTATTTCTTAACTCCCTAATAATCCCCACAAAAAGTTCTACTACACTTAACTATAAAAAGCAAACTGGCCTGCATTTACTAACAATATAAGGACACCTACCTCTCCAAATTTCCCAATTAAACAATCCACGACACACATTCCTACACACTCCATTATTCACTATAAACAATACAATCATTAATAGCAAACCTCTATATACCCCAAGGCACAGGAAATATCACAACCCAAACTCACCCTGAGAATCACGAACTCATTAAAAAAGAAACTCCCTTCGAAAACTCACTCCATATACACCCTATTTACACAAACCTAAACACTAACTATTGCTATCTAACATACCAAGTTTTCAGAATACTTACAACATAACATCTCACGCTTAGACATAAGAAAACTGGCAAGTCATTAAAAATTAAACAACTCTCAAAACAACGCCCCACAATTCCCACGAATCCCATCTTTACCCAACAACTCCCTCCCATCCAAAAAATTATTATTATTGCTAAACATCATGCCAACATCTCTCGAAAACCAACCCACCTGAATAACAGGAAATAAAAAAAAAACTCAGAAAAATCCAATTAGACACACCCTCATACCCCCATTCAACGGACCAACCTGACATAGATGCCATTAAAAACCCTCAAATTCAACAGCGACAGGTCCAGACTCAATATCCAAACACTTAAAACACCTTGGAGAAAAAACAATTCTCCTAATCACAGAAATCTTTAATAAATCATGGCAGCTCAACTACATACCCAATCTGGAAAGCAAAGCATATCATAATTCCAAAACCAACCAAAAAAAGACCTAACTCCCCTTCTCACGCCAATCTCTCTTGCTTTGCTGCATTAGTAACTGCTAGAGAATTAATTTTAAACAAAATTTCACCGCCATTACTCTGCTCGCACGAATTTCCAACACGGTTCAAGCAACCACTTCTAACAACTCGTTCACCTAACCTCACACAACACATCATTAATGGCTTCAACAATCCTTCATAGATCGCTACATTTGATGTGCTAAAAACAAAGCATTCGACACTGTAGCCACACACATCCTTATTCAAAAATCCTCGCCACTCCCTTAGAAAATAATTGACAAAAAATGGTATCCAATTTCTCACAACAGTTTTTCGTAAAGAGTCTTATACAAAAACAACCTCTTCCATTCGATCAAACTACAAAATGGCGTCCACAGGGCGCCATTCTCTTTCCATTTTTGTTTAACTTTTTCACAGCAGATATACCTACCCCAACCCATCCACCAAACTTATAACTTACGCAGACGAATCAGTCTTATTTCCCAACAACCAGACGTAAACATAGCCACACAACATACAAGAGTATTAACATCTATTAGAAAATTGGTTAAGCTCAAAGAATGACAAGCATCCACCTTAAATCTCATCCCCTTTTAACACACTGACGTCACCAATCTCCCTCCATCTATAATCACTGAACAACAACCCCTTCCGTTAAAAAACCCCAAAAATACTAGGCCTTACCTATGACACACACATGATTTACCCCACACTCGCCCAATCAGCTTCTAACCCAGACGAAAACTAAAAACTCCGAACCCTCCTCTCAACACAAGTTCAGCGACAGGAACCACACCTCACCACAACTTATAAATATCCTCAGAACAACTTTTAAATATGCCTCACAGCATGGTTCCCAGCACTCTCAAATCGAACACAAATAAATTACAAAATTGCTAAATCAGCCTCAGTATCACAGGTTGCACTAAAACCACGCCAATCCAACATTTACACGATGAAACTTCATCTCCCCATCTCCAAACACTTGGAGATGGTGGGGATCCAATTCTAATCAGAAAACACGTAATCCATCCACCTTGTCGAAATTCTCTACCACCCACCCGACAAAATAAATCCACCCTTTACTTCACAGCTGCATTCATTACAACCATACACACATACTTCCTCTCCCTCCAAATGGGTCATGAGATTACACTGATCCATACACATTTAACCAGCACTACCTGCTAAAGCCGCCCAAATAACCATTTTACTAACCCCGACTCAAAACTTCCCTAGAGAGTAGAAACGCTGTCCAGAAGAGGCCAATGACTCGCTCGAGCAGATCAGTACCACCCGGGCTCATACATTAAATCAGATTATAGACAAATCACCTCCCTCGTTGCGCTAGATGTCACATGCCCAAGAACAATATGGCAGCTTCTTACTGAGGTGCTGCTCTGACGCCCCGCGCCGTTTTCTTATAACTCATACTCACTTGGACTGTGGAAGCGGCCCAGAGGCGGCGCCGGCTTCCTGAGAAGCAGTGTGGCCTCCACTTAAGGTGGGCCAGGGGCAGGAAGTAAGTAAAAAGTAAGTTATAATATATATATATTATATATCTTATATATATATTATATATATAATATATATATATATTATAATAATATATATATATAATATATATATATATATATATATATATATATATATATATATATACAAAGTCCTACGACAAAGAACTAAAAAGAAAATTACATACAAGTTGCACAGGATCCCCTGTGCACAGCGTACCCTTTGAAACAAGTTATGCAACCTTATTTCCCCCCTTAATAACAAAGAACCTGAGAATGAAATATAGAGAAATAAACTCTTTCTTATTTAATATGCAAGATATCTATGTTATATTAATGCTGCTTTTATGACCTATCCTTCCTTAGCCTATATCCTTTCCTAATGACATTGAAGGCAAGAGTGTCGCCTTATATTTCCTTCCTTATACGTTTTTATATTATTTCCTCTTTATGGTACCATATAACATATATTATACAGTCAGCTGTTATTATATTTTATCAGATCAATAGTCAATAAGCACTGAAACACAAAAAACTATATGTAACAAACACAATAATGATATATTAAATAAAAATAAAAAACAACTTATGTGTAAAAAACACTCTCAAGAAAATCCATGAAGATCAATCCTCCTCTTCTCATCTGATCAATCTGAAAAGAGAAAAGAAACAAAAAACATACAAAAAACAATCATTCTTATACCTTTCTCTCTCTCTCACTCCCCCCCCCTCTCACTAACCCTTATTTCCCTCAACATAACCCTTTATACCCTTCACATCAACTCTAGTCTTTGTAAAGACATCAGCTAGTTGATTTTTAGTATCCACCCATTTCACCTCCGTTATCTTCTCCTCTAACATCCATCTGATCCATGCTACATCTATTCTTAATCCTTTACTTAATACCTTCATTTCAGAATAGACTGCATTTTTAAGGGTCTTACTGTCGGTGTACACTCTCACAGGTAACTTATTACACCCAATCACTTCTCTCCAGCATTCCTCCACAAACAACCCAGCTTCCACCCCTTCTATAAACCCGATTGCCTCTGCCTCTATAGTGGACCTGGCAACCCTCTTCATGCACCTAGACTTCCAAGCAAAAGAAAGTTCTAAATATCAGCCCACCATTAAGTATCCTTAAAGCCAAAACTGTGATCACTCTTTTCCTCCAAAAATTGTAATCATTATACACTTCAACTTCCACACTATCTTTCAGTCTACTCAGCCATATACCTATACTTACACTCTTCCCCCTCTTCAGTATATTAATTAACTTCCTCATTTCTTCGACTTTCCCTCCCAAAAAGAATCTGCTTCTATCACTCACAGCATAAGATAAATCAGGTCTTGTCTGCCTGCTTAACCAATTAATTTGTCCCACCAATGACCTATATAACGTTAATTCTCTTTCATTCATGTCCCTATCACCAAAAAAATCTCTTTTTTCGGGTATCCTTATCCCCTCTAAGTACTTTTCCTGTTCCAACCAGATTCCATTCTCACAATCTTTTATATTTACTCCAATATATTTAAAACCTTCCTCCTCTTCTGACTCTATTTCCAGTTTCTCTTTCATCTTTTCTATTACCTCCTTGATAAACCCATCTGTCCCACCAAAACAAAAATCGTCTACATGAGTGCACATGATTCCTATTAAAACTCCCTCTTTCTTCCAAAAGAACAATGTTGATTCCAGCTTGCTTTTCTGTCCTCCCAATTCCTTAATCAATGACACTACCTTGTTGTACCACGCCCTAGCTGCGTCCTTTAGCCCATATACGGTTTTCCTTAATTCCCATACAATACCCCTTTCCTTAGCCTCTTTAGGTGGGTTAACATAAACCTTTCTCTTAATACTGTCCCCTTGCAGATACGCTGATTTAATATCTATCGAGCTACACCTCCAACCTTTACTCTTGATGATGCCTAAACAAAATCTTAATACTTCTCCTGAACAGGTGGGAGCCTCAGTAACTAACCCATCTCCCTCTTCCTCGAAACCTCGTGCTACCAAACGAGCCTTACACATCACTTCATTAGTTTTTAACTTTTCGGTCACCACCCACCTTAATGATATCAGTTTTTGCCCTTTCTCTTTTACCCTTTGAAAAACATCGTTTGCTTTCCAATTTTCTATTTCTTTCAACTTTGCATTCAATATTGTTTCATCATCCCTATCCCCAAACCAAACCTCAGCTTCATCTTCTATCATTACGATATTCTTATATTCTCTTAAATCTATCCATTTTAACTCACCACTCCCATATTCTGTACATTGTACGCTATCAGCTCCTTTTTTGGCTATTGGCCTACCTGCGTCTAGACTGAGCCCCTTTAGATATCATGCTTTCTTTCCCTGTTCCTATCTGTACACTTATATCTTTTTCCTAGTACAATTTTTGGTATTACATCCTCCACAATTTCTTCTTCTTCTTCTTCTTCTTCTTCTTCTGAGTTATCATCTTTGTCTTCTGCAACCCTTTTTCTTTCCTCTGCCCCTTGTGGTTCATCATCCTCGTATATAATATCCCTAAAACTCCCTTCCTTGTTCTCAGCCAACTCATCTTTGTCACCTTCCTTATCAGTCTCTTTAGGGACCCCTTCTAACCTTGTTATATGTATCCGGGCTACATCCCTTTAAGTCCCTCCATGTTTTACAACAACAGTCTTTCCGTCGCGTCCAATCACCTTCGCAGGTCCGCTCCACTGCTTATCAATTTCCCGCTTATAGTACACCTCCTCTCCTGGTTCAGCCAACTCCAACTTATGATCACGTAATTGACCTTTCATCGCTCTTTTTATCTTCTCTTCTGCTTCTTGCTGTATATGTATTACCCTAGCTTTAGTTAACCCCTCCAATTGTTCCTTTATCATTTCAGACTCACTTCCTAAAACACCTACATTCCTGTCTTCCTCAGATGTATTATTTAGCCACCATACACTCCTGCCAATTGTTTTTTGTATGTTTTTTGCTTCTTTTCTCTTTTCAGATTGATCAGATGAGAAGAGGAGGATTGATCTTCATGGATTTTCTTGACTGTGTTTTTTACACATAAGTTGTTTTTTATTTTTATTTAATATATCATTATTGTGTTTGTTACATATAGTTTTTTGTGTTTCAGTGCTTATTGACTATTGATCTGATAAAATATAATAACAGCTGACTGTATAATATATGTTATATGGTACCATAAAGAGGAAATAATATAAAAACGTATAAGGAAGGAAATATAAGGCGACACTCTTGCCTTCAATGTCATTAGGAAAGGATATAGGCTAAGGAAGGATAGGTCATAAAAGCAGCATTAAGATAACATAGATATCTTGCATATTAAATAAGAAAGAGTTTATTTCTCTATATTTCATTCTCAGGTTCTTTGTTATTAAGGGGGGAAATAAGGTTGCATAACTTGTTTCAAAGGGTACGCTGTGCACAGGGGATCCTGTGCAACTTGTATGTAATTTTCTTTTTAGTTCTTTGTCGTAGTACTTTGTATATATATATCTATTTATATATATAACTATATTATCATAACCATTTAACTAATTATTCATAATATTCACTTTTATTGTTCATATCATTAAATATATATCTATGCATTTCTTTTTTGCGACATCATAAGATCTATTTCAATCCAATCTCGAGGAAGCCATCAGAAGAATATTTGATTTTTTGCGACACCATAAGATCTATTTCACATTCCAATCTCGAGGAAGCCATTCAGAAGAATATCTCGAACACTAGATAGGAATATCATCTTATTGTGAGCCTATACGTGCTTTGTATTATTTTATTTTCAACTGGTAGCAGAGCGTAAAATCAATTGGACCAGACCAGTTTATTATAGTTTTTTTTTACCTTCAAGTAAGGATGAATAAAGATAAAAAAGGAGAAACGTCAGAGGTTGCGAGTAATGATGGAATTGAAGGCAAGAGAGGGAGGAGGTTGTGCACCCCATTTAAAGGTGATAGTACTGATGCTGAGGATTATGAGATGTGGAAAAAACGAGTGGATTGGTGGGTGAAGTTAGATGGAAAGGATTATGAATGCCCTGGAGGGGAGTTGTTGTTGACTTTAGGAAGGAAGGCTTTTGAGTATGTCTATAATGTGGATTTGGATGGTTTAGGTAAAGAGGAAGGTGTGCAGAAAATCTTAACAGAATTGGATAAAAGATACGGGAAAGAGAAACAAAGAGACAGATATGACAGGATCTTGGAGTACTTCTACATTAAGAGAAATGAAGGAGAAAGCATGAGAGAATATGTAGGTAGATACGAATTAATAGAAGATAAATGTAAGAAAGCAGGTAGAGTAGAATTAGGAGAAGACATGAGATGCGTTCACTTGCTAGAGGGGGCTAATGTGGAACTAAAACAGAAACAGATGGTATTGGCCTACTGTGGAAAGGACAGCTGGGTATTCCAGACTTTTAAGGATGGGCTTATAAATGTATGTGAGGGCATAGGGGGAAAAAAAGAGAAGGCACAAGACAACAAGGGTTGGTGGACTGAACAAAGGAAGGGTTATGAGGAAGGTCAGAGTACAAGAACCAATCCTAGAAATCAATATGGACATGTGATGAAATGTATTGTTTGCCGATCTGAGTATCATTTTGCAGCTGATTGTCCACAAAAAGGGCGTTGGAGGAGACAGACAGAAAATGCAGGAGTAGGAAGAAAAGAGGAGAGAGGCACTGGAGGATTAAGGGGTATGGGAAGAGGGAGAGGTTGGTTGAGACAGGGAGAACCTCAGGCCTTCTATGGAGAAGGTAGTAGAACAGAGGAGAGAGATAAGGACAAGGAATATGAAGATATAGGAGCCATAATTGATACAGGATGTCAAAAAAATGTAATAGGAGAAAAATGACTAGGCATAGTGGTGGGAAGTATGAATGGGAAGGAGATAGAGGAGATGGGGGAGTCTATGGAAGGGATAGAGGGTAATTATGTTTTCGGGGAATCAGTATATCCATTGATTAAGAAACTAAAAATACTGTACTATGTTGGTGATCAGAAATTTTTCTTGGTTACAGAGGTTGTGAAGGGGGACATTCCTTGGTTACTGGGGAATGAATCCCTAAGAAGAATGAATGTAAGTCTTAATTTAAGGAAAAATGAATTGATTGTAGGAGTGTTTGATGGTATGAGAGTGAAGTGTTGGCCTAATGAAAAAGGGCATTTAACCATTCGTTTAAGAAGGGGTTTAAATAAGAGTGTTTGGTGGCATGGTGGTACAAAAGAAGATCTGTTGGATGAAAGGAATAGGGAAAGGATGGTTAAAAGACTTCATATGCAGTTCGGTCATCCGGGAAAGGAAAGGTTATGGGATTTAATGAGGAATGCTTATAGGAATGAGATCAATGGTGAGGATTGGAAATTAATCAGAAACTGTTTGGATAAAACAAGTGATGAGTGCGATACATGTAAAAGGTATAAAAGAACACCTAGTAGGCCTGTGGTAGGACTTCCTTTAGCGAGGAAGTTTAATGAAGTAGTGGCCATGGATTTGGGAGAATTAGAGGGACAACGTTTTTTGGTTATGATAGATGTGAGCACAAGGTATTGTCAGGCATGTTGGGTGAAGAGTAAAGAGCCGAAAGAAATAGTAGAAAAAGTGTTGGATAAATGGATAAGTGTATTTGGTGCACCTGACAAATTGCTGAGTGATAACGGTCTGGAATTTCAAAATGAGGAAATGAAAGTGTTATGCGAAAGGTTTGGTATCATTCAATGGGCAACTGCAGCTGAAAGCCCTTGGAGCAATGGTCAGTGTGAAAAAATGGTGGGTATGCTGAAGGAGTCGATGAGGAAGATGAAAGAGGAGGACAGGGTAGGTATTCTTGTCATGGTCAGAGATAGCAGCTAAAAATAGTTTACTCGACAGGAATGGTTACTCCCCGAATCAGCTGTAAATATATATATATATATATATATATATAGATGTAATGGGGATTACATTCATCCGTACCCCCGGTTAATTATTCACAAGGGTCCTCATTTCTCCTCTCTCTATATTTATTGGTTTTATTTACTTTATTTATTTTCAATTTATTAAACGGTGCGTTATGTAATATCTAAATGTTTCTGTGTGTGTGTGCGTGAGTGAGAAAAGTCTTTCTTTAAGGTTTAACTTAGTTTTCATATCATAGTTTTCTGTTACTTGTTAGCCATCTGTTTAGGCATTAATGTCATTAAATATTTAAATTGTCGTTTGTACGTATTTCCCACTCTTTGTATGTTATATTGGAAACTTTAAACTATTGCATTTTGGATTCATTCAGGTTAGTGCTGTTCGTATTTCATTACTTAAATCTTCAACTATAATGCTAAATAATATGAAATGCGTTAAAGGAATTTAAATAGAAGCGAATGTAATTGTTTATGCAGGTCAAGGGACAGTCATCTGCACGTCTCAACTTGCAAGCGAAAAACCCCAAAAAGGTTCCCAAACCAGATAGGGGTAAGCTTCATTAACTTTAATGTGGTTGCATGGCATGATATAATTATATTCCCTTTTCCCCTTTAAATGTAGAATCATCTCTCAATATGAAATATCCCCTTCTTAACTTATCCTCTAAGTAAATTTTTATCTTATCATTGTAAATTTAAGCTCCTAAAGCATAAGGCAAATTCCCTCAAACTTTTAAATATTAAATTTAACTTAACTTTAAACCAACTGTAATGGAATCTAATTTAGTTTTCATTTCATTTCCATTGCAGGTTTCATTGCTAGGACGCAATTTTAGTGCTTGGCTGAATTTTTGTCTTGGGCTCAAAGCCTTGATCAATTTTTATCCTTGGGCAGATTTTGTTGCTTGAGTTTTATTGCTTGGTTATTTTTAATGCTTGATGAATTTTTGTGCTTGATCATTTTGCTTTGGCTTCCTCTTATCTTTGATGGATTTGTCCCCTTGCTCTTGAAAAAGCCCTTGAAGTCAAATGATCCCTTTTGCCCTTTTGACCTGATTCCAACATAGACCATCCACCGTACCATGCAAACCATATCTCTCAACAATAACAACAACCCAAGTTAAGTTTACGTTGTCTGTTATTTTGGATAATAGTACTTTGAAAAGAAGTCCTACCAAAACTGGTAGGCGGCTAAGATTTAAAATATTGTAAATTGTAACTTTTAAAATCACAAACCAAGATGAATACCGTCCAATGTATAATTGTCCCCTTATAAACGTATATAATCACACCTGAGCCAAATTCCGCCCCTCGTCAATTCTGCAAATTCCGCCCTCGTCAATTCTGCAAATTCCGCCCTCGTCAATTCGGCAGATTTGCATATCTGCAGTTTTTGCATTTACCCGCATTCTTATATATTGAGGAGATTCTTCCCCTCAATTCAAAGGACTTCTGTGTCCATAATATTGTATATTGTATATTTACCTGGTATAACTATTTATATTTCTATTTCCGGCTCTGTGGAGAATTACTCCAAGACCTGAAATAGGTGGAACGTGTTATACTTTCCACTACTTTCGTATTTTCATAACTTATTATTTGCCCTAATAAATTATACTTTTAATTCTCTTTTGCTATCCCTTGGTTATTGAAAGGTTATTTGGATAATTATATTATACACATTATTTAAATTGACCCCCCATCCATCTTTTTATAAACTTACACATATCCCGACTGACCTTTCACACATACATCTGACACCATTACAAATGTGCACCAACTCGAACAGATAGACTGCGGTGTCCCCGAAGACAATGATGGAACCCCCGACTGGCAAATTCATATGCCTAATGCTTGCCCTCAGAAGAGGCTAGAAAAAAGGAGGTGTTACACTCAGTGTCAAGTCAAAGAGAGATTCCTTACAAATAGTCAACAGGTTGGTTTTCCTCTAATTCATTCCCCTTTCTTTCTCCCCTTTTCTTTTATATTGTTTTAATTGGGTAATCATAAAGTTCCAATAATCGATTTTGGACACCTTCGGAGATCAGAATAACTAAGTGCTGAAATTCATTGTTCTTCAACATTATAGTCATCGAAATTCTCTCTTCTCTTCTTGGACAGCCATTATCCTGGTCTCCGTTACATCATAGCCCAAATTGATTTGGCGCCCGAACAGGGACACTGTTGTCTCTCGTTCGCGAAGCGTGCGCATTCTCAATCTTAACGATCATCATCGTCTGAACTTCAATTCTGGTTTTCTCAAACCATATTCGTATTCTTTTTAGGAATTGGCTCAAGAGGTGTCGTAACTCCTCTCTTAAACTTAAAACACATACACTTACACTGCGCGCCCTACTACAATGTCCAATGCTAAAGTTCCTGCTAGTCAGGATATTGGGGATTCCGGTGGGATGGGTGTGGGTGGTGTTCGAAATAAAATTAAAAATAAAAATAATGAAAACTCTAACAAACAGGAGGGTGATGATAAATCACACACCTCACGCTCACATAATTTAAGCCCTTATAGAGATGATAATTCTCAAGATGTGGAAAATCCACATACCCCTGAAAGGCCACATGGTTTGGCAAGTCCCTTAAATCCTCATGGAAGCAATATTCCACCCAATGAGGAAGATGTAGATACCACACCACAGTGGGGTCGACCTCATAAAGCTGAGAAACCCCCTGTTGTTGAAAACCTTTTGAGGTTGGATGAACCTCCCAAACTGAAAAAAAGAAATGGTTCAACCACCACTCACCATAGGCATAATCCTCAGTGGGAAATACAGGATGAATATAGCCATTCTGATTCCAACTCTGACGTTGATGATGGCTTATTGCCTATTCCATATCTGGAAAAGCTACATAAATCTTTAGCTTTGCAAAAAGAAAAAGCTGAAGCTATAGCCCATAAAAATTATGATCACCGTCTCCTTGTAAATAATCCCCCCTCGTTGAAGGCCAAGAACTTCGACCTTCACAATCCTTCTTTAATTAAAAATTTGTCTCTCTATGAGAAGGATGCTTCCCAGTATGCCCCTAGATCTCATCATAATCCGGGTGATCATAATGTAAGGTTCAATGTCAAAAGTGAAACCCCTAGAAACTCATCCCCAAGAAGGGGTAGTAAATTAGTTCAAAGACCTCAAAGTTCCCACAGTCATGATGACTCTAATATTAGATATACTCAACCTTCTAGATCCCATTACACATCTCACACTACTGACTTGTTAGGGTTAGATAGGGATCTACGGGAATATAACCCCGTGAGTAGAATAGAGCCATCCCTAAGGGAACAACACCAATCTTACTCTTATTTCCCCTTTGACCATGTCGACCGGAATAGTTATGGATCATACGACCTTCAACATCCAACACAGCCTCAAAGGAGATCTCAACGTTTAGTAAGAAGACCTGAGTCTCCCGAACCTGAAATGTACTCAGGTCCCCAAATTAAGAAACGCATAGATCTGTTGGAAGATGCTATCTCACTCCTAGTCCAACTACTCAAGAATTCACAAAAATTGAAGTTGTCGATCCCGGTCGATACAATTACGAAGCTGAACAAGATCTTCTTGTCTATTTGGAAGATTTCGAGGCGTATTGTCAGCTTCACTACCCCAATGCACATCATCAATGGCTCAGATTGCTTGGCAGGCAGCTGGAAGGTCGTTTCCGCCAGCTGTATAAGCTGATCTCCAAAGATGATCGTGACTATTTCTCCGTCCGTGACACACTTATAGCATGGTTTTACAATGAAGAGAAACGTCGAAACGAGTACCGTTTACACGCCTATCACTCGGCTCGTCGAGACCATAAGGAATCCATTCGAATGTACGCTCTTCGTTTGGAACGCTTAGCGCGACGCGCATATAATGGTATCGATATGCGTAAACATGAGTCCCTTAGGACTGCATTTTTATGTAGTCTTCCGCCGGATATCGAACGAAGCGTCCGTGAATATATCAAGATGATGGAAAACGAGACAAACACCCGAGTCTCATGGGAAAAGATCGTGAGCTATGCAGACTCTTTAGAAAGTGACAACGATCACTATCCCAATTCCACCTCTCATAATTCATCGAACCATTCAGATGAAAAGAGACACTCAAAGAAATCTGACTATGGCAAACACCACAGAGATGAGCTGAACGAATCAACCGAGTCGGTGATACAGATTAACACTCTGTATCCTAACTGGATAGAAACAGTTCAGGATAGGAAGAGTCTATCGCCACCTCCAAAACCGACCCGTCGTTCATCATCTCGTTCGTCACCACGTCGTCCAAATCGCGAGTCCCAAGTGAAACCATCCGGTGGTGCTCGTCCCCGTGATGATCGCCGTGATTCCCGCCGTGACCGTAAAGATAACCCCTCTTCTCACAATAACACCCGAGATGACAAGAAAGTCATCGTCTGTGATTTTTGCGAGAAGAAAGGACACAGTATGAGGGATTGCTACAAATTCTTAGGAATTTGTAGCTACTGTAAGAAGAAAGGGCACGTTCGAGATGAATGTAGGTCCCGCCGTTCTCAACAGTCATCGCCCCCACTTCCCAGAGCTTTCACCTGCCCGTTCTGTGGTGGCCCGCACTCTGGTATGAGGTGCACTCATAGGACACCTCCTAGACAAGGTCGAAATAAGTCTACTTCTCCAGTAGATGATACACGTAGAACCGTTCCAGTTCATAAGGTTTATTATGGAAAGTCCACCTCAAGAAGAGAACAGTCGCGGTCCCCAATGAAGGAAAAGCCACAAAGGTCTCCGAGGCGTTCCCTGGATCCTTGTGCAGCTTGTTCAAAGTCCCACTTGGAGGGCCATTGTCAAGGACCGAATGAAGCTTTAAACCACTGGTCTCCCCAGAAGTGAGTCCCCTGGTGGAGAACGTTCCCGTGGTCGACTCAATCACCTCCGCTGACGGTACAAAACATGCCTTCTGTAAAGATTCTAAACCTTTGGAAACTTCCCCGTTATTGAATTGTAAACTGCGGACAGTCCAGGTGGATTGTAAACCAAGTTCCATTGATCCCCTGATCATCTCCGTAGCTTTCCGTCCGCACGATTCAAGTTATTTTGGCTGTATGATAGATAGCGGAGCGTCTGTAAGTCTTATTGGTTCGGACTTGGTTGAAAATTACCTAAAACATATTCCCATCCGACCTTCTGCTGAAATTGGAATTAATGCCATTCGTGGTCTGGCGCGTGACCACACGGCTCCAGTCACTCAGTACATAGAGACTCCTTTATATTTTTTCGGCCATACTTGGGTTTCTAAACCTATCATCTTTTTGATTGTTCCTGCAGAACTAATGCCTGCTCCGGTTGTTTTAGGAGCCGTAGCCTTAAAAGAGAACGAACTCCTTCCTGATCTTACTACCAGGCAGTTACTACGCCAGGTTACTACGCCGGGAAGGTACTGTCATACAGGCTATAGCCAAAGACGAAAGTTCCAACATTCCTTTCTACAAATGTGTAAATGTCTGCTCCATTAGTATTCCCCCTCACTCATGTAGAATGGTGGAAATAAAGGCCACAAAATACACCTTTGTCCTTGGTTGGGTTCCAAGGGGTCACGAAGAAGAATGTCATACCTATTTCAGGAATTTTGAACTTGGCATCCCCCAGCCACATAGCTGTATTCAACCCTTCTGAAAAACCACAATATATACGGAGAAATACCGAAATGGGTCATGTTATGTCTCTCCAGGAAGAGGAAGTTTCTCCCATACGGATCAACACCGTGAACACCTCCCTAGATGACTTTGTTCAATGTAAGGAAGTTTGGACTCCGGACAGAATAGAGAGGGAATTTTGTTTTTCAGAGCTCCCCATAAGTGAAGAACAAAAACAAAGTCTTATGGATGTACTCTTGGAGCATCAGTCCTCTCTTAGTTTTGGCGATCACGATGTGGGCGTAGCAACCAATATAACGCACACCATCGAGCTTGAGAACTCGCGTCCTGTCCGAATCCCCGTTCGTAGATTTCAAGGGCCGTTGGCCCAAGAAATCGAAAAGCAATGCCGAGAGTTGCTGGAACAAAACATCATTCGTCCCAGTAAGTCTCCCTATTCGGCTCCTGTAGTTCCGGTCAGGAAGCCGGACGGTAAACTTCGACTTTGTATCGATTACCGGAAACTTAACAAGATCACTAAGACGGACTCGTTCCCGTTGCCCAACTTAATCGATATGGTATATAACATGTTCGGGAATACCTATTTCTCCACTATCGATTTAGTTCGCGGCTATTACCAGGTGGCCATGGAGCCCGACAGCGTTGAAAAAACTGCATTTTCAACGCCGTTCTCCCAATATGAGTACCTGAAAATGCCCTTCGGTGTCAAGAACGGCCCGGCGACCTTCCAACGCGGTATGATGTTGGCATTGTCAGGTATACCATGGTCCAAGGTTATGGTGTACCTGGACGACATCATCATTATGAGTGAAACCGTTGAGGATCACCTTTCAACTTTGAAGCTAGTTCTAACTGCCTTGGAAAAAAACGGTTACAAACTCAAGCCTGCAAAAACCCGCCTCTGCCGCACCGAAGTGGAGTTTTTGGGTCATCGTATTTCCAAGCAGGGCATTCTCCCTCTTGAGAAAAACGTAAAAGGTGCCTTGGAGTTTCCAACACCTTCCACCGTCAAACATCTGTGACAGTTTCTGGGAATGGTGAACTTTTATAGACGTCACATCCCGAACTGTTCCCAGATAAGCAAGCCCTTGTCCTGTCAAACCGGTGGAAGAGTCATAAACTGGACTCCAGCATGCCAAACGGCCTTTGAGGAGCTAAAAGCGGCTTTGGTAAACCCAAAAACCTTGGGATTTCCCGATTATAGCCCTGAAGGTTCTCCCTTAGAACTTCATGTAGACGCTTCCGAAATTGGGGCCGGAGCGTGTCTTTCCCAACTCCAAAACGATGAAAGAAGGCCTATAGCTTTCATCTCAATGACGTTTAGTGGTGCCCAACGTAACTACGGCGTCATTGACAAGGAGCTCACTGCTTTGCGTTGGGCCGTCCGATCACTTCGACCTTTTCTCCGGGGAACTAAATTCATATTCTTCACAGACCATATGCCCCTAATATACCTCCAAAATATGAGTCTCGTAGATGGACGCCTAGCCCGCATGATGGAGGAGTTGGATGAGTTCGACTTCGAGATACGACATCTGTCGGGGTCAACTAACGTCGTAGCTGATGCTCTGTCCCGTTCCCCTGTAGTTGATGAGCTGAACCCAGACGTGGAAGCTGTACCACACACTGAGTACATTCCGGATGGTTTCTTCCAATTAGAAATACCTGGGGGCGGTGACGCTTTATATAAGTGCTTCGCCATGTGTCTATATGGAACGGTAGACAGACACCTAGAAGTAAGAGAAGTCGTCGTTTCGTTTCTCCAAAAACATTCCGCAAAGTACAAACTTCAGGGAAGACAAATCCTGAAGAAGCTTCGTCTGTTAAAATTACCGGGTCAGTTACCCATCCCCGAAGTCATGGATGTTTTTGCCGACATATACAAGATACCCGTTCATGTATACTATAATAATCCCAAGCCAATTATTCATGGTGCTGCCTTCACCAATGAACCTTGCTACATTCATTGTCTTGGAGGTATCCATTTCAACTATCTCCTACGCTAATGAATCTATAAAAATGAATTCTTCAAGATTCCATATAATTCCTCTTGAAAATTCCTATCAGGGGAGAAATTCCTCTCCAAGGAAAATTCCCCTTGATAAAGAGTTTTCTTTAAACCCCTTAAAATATCCCCCTCAAGGGAAAAATTCCTCTCCAAGGAAGATCTCCCTTGATAAAGAAGTTTTTTTTTATTACTAAATAAACCTTTCTGTCTCTAACTGTCCTAAACTTCTTCTTTAATAAATTGAGTGCTTGTGTGTTAACTTATATAGGGAATTCTAAATAATTTAATTGTTTTGATTTTGTAAATAAAAAGCATGATCTTTATATGCACACTGATTAGCTCACGGTCGGTAATAGCATGTTGCACAATGCATGGGTGTAACATTTCATTGTGCATGTAAAGTATCATCAAACCACTTCTTGTACTAATAATAACTTTTATTTTTTTTGGTGCACCACTTCTATTCCCCACACCTTTTTACACACAACACCATGTGAGAAATTGCTTATAAGCGTATTATAGTGTTCATGCTATTGCATGAAGCAATGAAAGGATATTGCAGTGTTGTGTTAATGCTTTTGCATGAAACAATTAAAGAGTGTTGCTTAGTGTTATGCTTTCGCGAAACAATTATGGTGTCAATAGCGTAATAAGTGTAAATTACCGTACCATACCGCATTGAAAAGCGGACTTTGGAAAAAAGGATAATCAATATTCTATCATTTAACAGATAGATCATACCATAAAGGAACGCTTATTGCTTGTGAACTCTGTGATTTTTAAAGTGATAGATTCAATGCTTTATTAATGCTTTTGTGTTCAGTGTGCTGCCTTTAATATATTTATATATTTTTGTTGTTATATATATATCTAGAGTGGTAAACAATCAACCTTATTAAATTTATGAATTTTATATCGTAAATTGTCAAACATTGTTCTTAGTGTGTTGTGAAATTTTTCTTGGTAATTATTGCATATTACATGGTTATATAGATTTATGTAGAAACCTCGTAAAAGAGTTACTTTTACAAGAGTCTCCTATAAACATTTTGAAATTCATTAAAATATTATGCATTCTGATATAACCTACAAGCTTGCAAACCACCCTCAGTTTTTCTTTTTCACTCTTAAAGTGAAAAACTTAAAATGAGGTGGGGCCCAAGTTTAGTGGGGAAGGATGTAATGGGGATTACATTCATCCGTACCCCCGGTTAATTATTCACAAGGGTACATTGTGAATATTCTATATATTTATTGGTTTTTATTTACTTTATTATTTTCCAATTTATTAAACGGTTATTATGTAATATCTAAATGTTCTTTTTTCTAGTGAAAAGTCTTTCTTTAAGGTTTAACTTAGTTTTCATATCATAGTTTTCAATTACAAACGAACTAGTATTTAATCTTAAATATTTAAACCTTCGTTTGTACGTATTTCCCACTCTTTGTATGTTATATTGGGAAACTTTAAACTATTGCATTTTGGATTCATTCAGGTTAGTGCTGTTCGTATTTCATTACTTAAATCTTCAACTATAATGCTAAATAATATGAAATGCGTTAAAGGAATTTAAATAGAAGCGAATGTAATTGTTTATGCAGGTCAAGGGACAGTCATCTGCACGTCTCAACTTGCAAGCGAAAAACCCCAAAAAGGTTCCCAAACCAGATAGGGGTAAGCTTCATTAACTTTAATGTGGTTGCATGGCATGATATAATTATATTCCCTTTTCCCCTTTAAATGTAGAATCATCTCTCAATATGAAATATCCCCTTCTTAACTTATCCTCTAAGTAAATTTTTATCTTATCATTGTAAATTTAAGCTCCTAAAGCATAAGGCAAATTCCCTCAAACTTTTAAATATTAAATTTAACTTAACTTTAAACCAACTGTAATGGAATCTAATTTAGTTTTCATTTCATTTCCATTGCAGGTTTCATTGCTAGGACGCAATTTTAGTGCTTGGCTGAATTTTTGTCTTGGGCTCAAAGCCTTGATCAATTTTTATCCTTGGGCAGATTTTGTTGCTTGAGTTTTATTGCTTGGTTATTTTTAATGCTTGATGAATTTTGCTTTGGCTTTTCTTTTATCATTTGATGGATTATGTCCCCTTGCTTTTGAAAAAAGCCCACTTGCAGTCAAATGATCCCTTTTGCCCTTTTGACCTGATTCCAACATAGACCATCCACCGTACCATGCAAACCATATCTCTCAACAATAACAACAACCCAAGTTAAGTTTACGTTGTCTGTTATTTTGGATAATAGTACTTTGAAAAGAAGTCCTACCAAAACTGGTAGGCGGCTAAGATTTAAAATATTGTAAATTGTTAACCTTTTAAAATCACCAAAAACCACAAGGATGGAAATACTCCGGTCCAATGTATATTGTCCCCTTTATAAACGTATATAGTCACAGCGCATGAGCCAAATTCCCGACACACTCTCGTCTAATTCTGGCAAATCCGCCTGCGTCCAATATACGCAAATTCCAGCCTCGTCAATATCTGGTGCAGATTTGCATTATCGGCAGTTTTTGCATTTTACCGCCATTCTTAGTATAGTTGAGGAGATTCTTCCCCTCAATTCAAAGGACTTCTGTGTCCATAATATTGTATATTGTATATTTACCTGGTATAACTATTTATATTTCTATTTCCGGCTCTGTGGAGAATTACTCCAAGACCTGAAATAGGTGGAACGTGTTATACTTTCCACTACTTTCGTATTTTCATAACTTATTATTTGCCCTAATAAATTATACTTTTAATTCTCTTTTGCTATCCCTTGGTTATTGAAAGGTTATTTGGATAATTATATTATACACATTATTTAAATTGACCCCCCATCCATCTTTTTATAAACTTACACATATCCCGACTGACCTTTCACACATACATCTGACACCATTACAAATGTGCACCAACTCGAACAGATAGACTGCGGTGTCCCCGAAGACAATGATGGAACCCCCGACTGGCAAATTCATATGCCTAATGCTTGCCCTCAGAAGAGGCTAGAAAAAAGGAGGTGTTCCCACTTCTCAGTGTCAAGTCAAAGAAGAGCATTCCTTTACAAATTAGTCAACAGTGTTAGGTTTTCCTCTAATTCATTCCCTTTCTTCTCCCCTTTTTCTTTTATATTGTTTTAATTGGGTAATCATAAAGTTCCAATAATCGATTTTGGACACCTTCGGAGATCAGAATAACTAAGTGCTGAAATTCATTGTTCTTCAACATTATAGTTTTATTCTCATAGTTTTCATTCTATTACATTGGACAGCCATTATCCTGGTCTCCGTTACATTATAATATAATATTATATATATACTATATATATACATATATATATATATAATATATATATATATCATATATATTATATATCATATATGTATTAATATATATATATATATATTATATATATATATATATAATATTATATATATATATATATATATATATATATATATATATTGTACTTTATATTGTATATATTTATATATTATATATATTATATATATATATATATATATATATATATATTATATATTACTGCACTGATGGGCAGGCTATTTGTATGCACCATGCTATCCTGAGGGAGGAAGACAAACATTGCAATGGGGAAAAATGACTAATGGAGGAAATGATTCTATATAGCATGTTGCATACATTACATCTTTAGCCCTCCCATCCCAGCAAATTACTCAGTAATTTTGCTATTTACATGCTGTATTGATCGGTTGCGGAATTCCTTCTTCATCTCTTGGAGATTCCTTGAGGTCTTCTGACGATCCAGATTCAATAGAGTGACTCAGGTAATCTGCAATCACATTGTCTTTCCCACTAATGTGATTCAGCAGAAATCAGAAGTGTTGAAGGTAAAGCGACAATCTCATGATATGAGGATTTTCATCTCTTTTTCATTCCATAAGCAGTCAAAGGCAGATGTCCCCAACTGCGATAGAGCTATGACATTACGTTTCCGTCGTCATAAGTATGGTTCATACTTTTTGACACCAATGATGATGGCTAGTGCCTCCTTTTCTAGCGTGCTATACCTTCTTTGCGTTGGGGAAAGCTTTTTGCTTTCATAGGAAAAAGGGTGGAGGATGCCGTCTTCTTCCTGTAGAAGGACGCACCCTATTGACGTGTCTGAGGCATCGACTTGAAGAGTAAATGTTTTATCCAATTGAGGCATCTTTAAAATTGGTTTCGAACTAAGTGCTTCCTTCAGCTTCTCAAATGCCTCCTGATGCCTGCTTTCCCAATGTACTTTGATGGTTTCACCTCTTTCAACTAATTCAGACAAAGGAGCGGCGATTTTACAACCTTTTTCCAATTTTGTAAGAATGATCCTGACCATATCCGATAAACTGTGCCAGGTCTGAGAATGTATAGATCTATCAACATAATAATCGGCATCGTTGATACCACGAGTATTCTTTTTATAGCCCTCTCAAGAGTAACAATTTCTTCAGTAACACCAAACCATCTTTTCTTCTGCATGATCCTTCTGTTTTCCATACTTTGTAATCACCAATATTTCCATTTTTATTAGGGGCTTGCCCTATTTTTCCACCAATTTCAGACCGGCAACTTTGTAACCAAACTCTTTTATCTCTTCTTCCCATTCTCCATCTACTTTTATGGCGCTTTTCATACCTTAACTGTTTCTTTGTTTCCCACATTTCAATCTTTTCACCATGTATGGCACCATACTGTATTCTGACTTCATTAAACGCAGGAATGACTTCTATGATTTCCTCTTTCTTTTTACTCTCAACTTTTGAACATCTTCGCACACTGTATTACTAAAACTGCTATTATCTCCCATCATTTTGCATCCAGGAACTTCATATCCTTTATCACAAGTAACTATTTTCTTCAGATTTATTTTATCATTCTTATCTACACTCTCTTTCTCACTCACTTGGCTGAGTTGTTTTATCATATTCAAATTTCTTCGGTGCATCTCCTCTTTCAAACTCGAAAACATCCAATGACTCCTATTTTCTCTCAATCAATCTTCTGAACTATAAAGCTTCTTCCATTTACCAAACGCTCTCCCATAAAATAGCTTATACTTCCTTTATTTTGAGTTCCAATGAAGACATTTTCGTCTTTCTCTGTACTACAGATGATGTCATTTTCAATTCTACTTTCTCTTCCATTGTTCTCCTTTTTATCTCCACAATTTTCGACCGAAATTGTATCCTTATTAGTAGTATTTTCTTCAGCACCACTCATCTTCGCTTCCAAAATATTACTGGCTCTTTCTTCCAATTTTAGTTTTCTTCTTTCTCTGCACACTCTTTTTCTTTAGGTGCTTCATCATATATAGTTTCTTCCTTATAAACTTCATGTTTTTATCATTATTAACTTCTTCGAGGTCCTTTTCCATGTGACCTACTTTACTCATAGTACCATAAAATTTCTGAATTATTTCTTCTGCGGAAAAATCTTTTATTTTCTTAAGTAACAACTTTTTAATAGTCATGAACTTCCTTTCCTAAAGACTTCCAATATTCTTTTCGTTCTGTAGTTTCCTAACTGTTATTTCTCACTACAACAACCACAACAGGTTTCCAGAGTCGTTGCAGGATATTACTTCCGTCTTGCTCTTCTTCAAAAATTATTCTATTACTTTTTAGTTCTTCAGTTGGTTCTTTATTCAACTCTGTAGTCTCTGCTGGTACAGTAATGCTCTGAACTTCTTCATCTGTCTTGGTACTTTCTAATGGAGCAGCAATATTCTGAGCCTCAATTTGAACTATGCGTGGCATTGAATTGAACCTTTATTTACATTACAATCTTCATTTAGAAGCTTTTCACAGGATAAACTGTTATCCGCTTCATCTATCTGGGGCACAGTAGATACATGGGTATCTATATTTCTATTTACATCTGGCACATCTGATACGTAGGTATCTTTTATCTCTTAAACAACAAAACTTTTGCCACTATGTTCTCTATCTGGATTTGGTTCAACACACACATGTGCTTCCACAGGGCAATCTGTATGCTCCTCAATCGATGGTTTATTCCTCTCACACGATGGTAACAAACTTGAAAACTTTTCATCCTTCGCACTCGCCTCTCTATTAATTTGATCTGCAGGGCCAGCGTTTCGCCTATCTAACGATTCATCTTCAGAATCCTCATCAACCTTCTCTACAATGGAGAACAACACCTATTTCTGGGCTGTCACGTCCTGCTTACTTCGAAGACCCAGACACATAGTCTCTTCCCATTCGTTGTTTGGTTGGAATGGGGGTTATGCCCCCTTCAATATTGCCCAAAATGAGATCATACACCACATCCAGCATAACTGCCGCTGTCGCTTTCCCAACGAAGTATGGAGTGTCCAATACAACGTTTGCGAGTGGGACTCCTTTATCGAGTTATCCATCAACCTCATTGATGCATACTTACCGGTATAATTTTCCTTCGGCACAAATTTCTCACGCAACACCAGTGCATTACATCCTGTATCTCTAAGCAACCGAACGCGAAATCCATTGGCTACGCCGTAAGTTATAGGTAGGTGGTGCAAGTAACCTTTGGTGTCACCCACCATACAAAAATCTGAGGGAATGGATGGCTCTTCACTTGACTTTGTCAAGACTTGTCCATCAACAGAAAGATCCGCGGACGCCACTGTATTCTTCAAATCATCTCTCTGCTGATTGTTGTTAGAGCTTGAGTTTCTACTGTAGTTGTTAAAATAGGGCGGTACCCGACAATCTCGTGCCATGTGACCCCTCTTCGAGCACTTGAAACAGGTCACTATGCTCCTTGGCTCACTGCCGCTTCGGCGATTATCGCACCTCTCATTGCCTCATGCAATGTTTCTGGCTCCATTGTTCCGTGGTCCTGGTGTCTATAATTATCTCTGTTTCTGTGGTAACTACTCGTCTGCCTGTCTCGATAGCTTTGATTATTATTATTGTGACTGTGACTTTGATTCTGATGCGATACTAAATTCATCTTGTACGCCTGTAAATAATTTTTAAAGCTCTTTATTATTTCCTGCGTCTTTTCCATTTTTCTCCTTCAAAAAGGTAGCTAGGTCTTTTGGGATCGTGTTCAAATATTTATCTATTGCAAAGAAGTTTATCAAGTCGTCAGCGGTCATCTTTACATCAGCCGCCACAATCCACTTCTTTAAAGCATCTAAGATTTTCCTCATATAAACTTTCATGGTTGTCGTCATCTGTGGCGCAATTACTAGAATTTGCGCGAATACCCGCTTTCAGTAATCATAATCTATTAAAAGAGCCTCTTAAATTTCTTATTCAAGGATCTACGTGAGTGAAATCAATATCACCTTGAAGTGCGCTTGATTCCCCACACAAGGAGAATAACACTAATACTTCTCTTGGGACGATTGTAGCGAATAGCCTGTTTCCAAACAAGATTAATATTCTTCAATAGTCGTTCAATTTCTATCAAAAATTAGGTAACTTAAGCTTGTAAATTTATTTGAATGGTATTTTCTGAGGACCTGAAGCTTTGTTGAAATGAAACTAGTGTGCAGATTCATGCTGACGTTGCTTATCTTCCACCTAACTTCATTTTCACATTTCTTTTTCTGACTCTGTCGTATGCTTGTCAGCTTCCATTTTTGCTTTGCGTTCTTCTGCATCAGATTCTAATCTCGTTGAGAGTTTGAAAAATTGTCTTATTAAGCTATTTTCATTTAAAATAATGCCATGACTTGTTTAATGAATAATCATTTTTCCCATTATTATGAGTTCTTTTCTTTTGGATATTAAAATTTTCAGAAAGAGAAAGTTTTTTTACAGCAAGTTAGTTTTTGTTCTTGTTTTCCCCCATTTCTTAGTGGAAGTATATAATACTCTCTTACGAATTTCATAAGAAATAATAGGAAAGCATTATGTAGTTGTATACCCAATGCTTTTATCATGAATCACTGTAATACTAGAAAATACTTTAATATGCTGCTCATATTAAAGTATTGCAATGGTTATGTTTATTTTCCCTTATCATAGATGCAACAACTAAAACTTAAAACATCATCAACATCAAACTGTATGTTGACAAGATCTAAGAAATAACAGAAATACAGAAAATAAAAGATAAAACCTTACCTCCAAATAGGGTAGGTGCTCTATGATAATAAAAGCTCCTTTACTTAATCATCTTTCCATCACTAATTACAATATTTATTTATTTATATATATTATATATATTATCTTTTTATTTGATATATTATTTTATATCCGTTATTTATTGGCATTCTTATTTATACATTAATAACAAGAATTATAACGATTTATTATATTCCTCAGTTTTAACTTCCGGACTTTTATTTGTGCGTCTAATTTATTCTAAGCTTCAATTTATCCTCGGCTGAAAATTATTTATCCTTTATCAGACTTCATTATCGATCATTCATTCTTTCCCACCTTTGAATCAGCTCTTATCAACACAGAAGCTTACGGATAAGTATTATGAGCAATAATTGGGTACTGCATCTCATCCACTATTCGATTATATTACACCTTGCCTCATTATTTATTATTATTGTGCCACTCTGGACTGATGTTTGCTGATAGATGATAAAGACACTATAATTTATATTGCTTTGCTTACAGTATTGGAACTGCGATTCCTTGTATATATTTTTTTTACATTTTAATAAAACTTAAAAATGCAAATATCTTCATTTACAGTGAATCCCTAGTGTGCTGAATCGGTTGAACTGCTTACATAATCCCGCGAATACAACTGAAGAATTATCCCTTAAAGTTTGCTTGCCGTGTAGTCATAATAAGCCTAATAATTTTGGTTACATCTCCATTCGTATTTCCTCTCTTTCTGCAGATCTATTGAACTCCGTTTAGTAATTAGGTTGTATGTTTAGGGGAAACTTTTGGCGATTTAGCTGCTGGGTTTTTTTGTAAGGTTTCTGAGGGCCTTTGCTTTCCCAGATTATTAGGAACACGGCGTCTTTGCCACCTCTCTCTCCTTTACATACCCCACCCTTAAATTTGTTGGCGCCCGAACAGGGACGCACGTATGATTGTTAGCTATCTTAAAACATATTTTGACATACATTATTTTTTTTTTACATATAACATAGCTGTTTTTCTGTCTATTCTCCCAGTACCTAACTTTCTCTAACTGATTCAAGCGAACTGGGAAGTGTTCTGTGGAGAGGTTTGACAGTTCAATCGTGAATGCATATCTGGCGCTTCTCTCGAGTCAGCAGATACGCAGCCAGATAATTTTAAGGTTATTGAACTTTAAAATATCAGTATTAGAAATTCAGACAATTTAACCTTCTCCTAACTGAATTCTTAAAATTCTCCCTAATCATTATCATCTCATCCAATCCATTTAAATTTAGTTTATTAATAAATATATTTCATTAGGATTTAATTAATTTACTAATTTTTTATCCCATATAAATAGAGTTTTTTTTAGTGGATTTAAAGGCAATGCTGATGGAGGAAGAATATGAGGAGGATTAAGCGTGTATATGGAGTGCGATTTGTGGGAGCATGAGGACAATTGGTTGCAATGCTGACTTGTTCCAGGGTAGACATGTCATTAAGATATGCCACCGCCATTCACCCAACAAAGAAGGTTCCTTAAGAGGAAAAGGGAACTAAAGCTAATAGAACCCTAAGCCATTGCAGGTTTCAGAGATCTCATGAGATCGCGAAATTGAAAGATACCCATTAATGGCGTTAGTTTCCAAAGCAAACTGAATTGCTGAATTACAAGTTGAGCAACAATTCAAACATCAAAGAATGCAGCATGTATATGCAACCAATGCAAACTACACCACAGAAAATTTAAAATATCAGATAGGTCTCGACAATTTACACCTCCTTTCATAATACAATTCCTACACAGTAGACTTCCACTCTCACTTACTGTAAACAACAGAATATACCCACAATGGTGTAAGGAATTTATCACTGATAATTTAGGTAACCCTGTGAATTCACAATTATCAGAACAAACTTTATGTCTCCAGTGTCAACAGCTCCTCTTTTTAGAGCTACTCCAGCAGACATTTATTACATGAACACAGCACAACCTCCACTGACACCTAATTTGACATATCAGGTTTCACAGGCGTATTTCGATTCTCCAGGTTTTCAAGTTCAGGCACCTTTAGCTACCAGTGTGCCTGGTCGGCCGATGACAACTCAGGTTGTTGGACCAAGACACGCTGCAGTTGAAGGTGGGCCTTCAGTTACATATTCGTCTCTACTTGAACATCTTAATTCAGTAGTTCCTATTCCAAATGAAATTAGTCGTAGTGTACCACCACCACAATTGTTTGCACCTTCATACACTGACATCATGAATTGACAAATGCAATTGGTGTCAGCGGCTTTTATTAACTGAAATATGCCAAACATTCCAAAACTAGGTGATAGACCCGCGCATAATTCAAGTATGACCGAACAAGACATTGTTGTTACTTTGCCGACTTTGAACAGATATGCACCAGTGAATTATCCTAACGACCTTCCATCAGTGTAGCGTCTATTAGGACGACAGCTTGAAGGTTCTTTCCTTCAGCTTTACAATCTATTAGTTAAGGATGATCGAAATTATGAGTGCAGAAAAGAAACAATAAGTTGAGCTTGTATCACCAGAAAAACTGCGAGGAAGATTATTCATCTCCAAATGCATATCACTCAGCATTATTGTAATCCAAAGTGAACATATCCGATGTCGCTCCGCTAGAACTCCTTGCAAGAAGCGTACAATGGTCTTGACTGACAGAACACACAAATCTTATAAGACAGCATTTCTGTGAGTATTTCATCCTTAGTTGAAGAAAAAGAGTGACTGAATAGACTTGCACACAAGAAACAGACTCAAAAGAAGCGCGTACCGTGCTAAGATTGTCAGATTGCTGCCAAATAAATAATGATCGTAATCATTAAAGGAAAGTCGTATCTTCTCCAGCCTGTAGCAATTACTAATCATCAAATATAAAATACAGCTAGACAGAGCAACCTATCTTAAATTGAAACAATCAGAATAGATCACTTCACTCCGTTGGATGAATCTGTTTTTAAAAGGCTCCTCACAATACTTTCAGTAGTCCCAAACAGAACAATACACCAAAACACTAAACCATGAATTACCCGAGAAAACAGAAACACAAACAGACGAAACAATAACAACTCTCAGACATATGTTGCACATCGCAGAGAAAATAATAGTCAATCACCCCAACACAAAAACACTCTCCGTTGCGATTACTGTGAAAATGTTGGACACATAATGGATGATTGTTATAAGTGGTTGGGTATTTGTGCATATTGTAGAAAAAGGGGGCATGTACGTGCTGAATGTAGGGATTACAGACATCTCACACACAAACACAATCTAATAACTTGTTACTTGTCCTTTCTGTAAGTGACCACATGCAGGAATTCACTGCACTCAAAGAACACCACCGCGAAACACAGTCAAGAAACCAGACTCAGAGGTCTAACACACAGTCCCGATCCGGCCTCTGGTCAAAGTGGGAACACTTCTTCTCAAAACAATGCTGACAATACACATTCTTCGTCTAATTCCAATGTTGCAGAATTAGATACCAATAATAGTTCTGGGGATTTAAACTCCAAACCTCCCCGGAAATGAGCCATTCTGTGGAGAGGAGTTTACAGCCAGAACCAGACGAAATGTTGGCTCTTGCAGTAAATAATGTGGGGGAAATGGGTGTTAACGTTGATATTGTGGGAGGGGTAGGTGGTAAATTAGATGAAATAAACACTGACATTCATAATGCTACACTTGCCGCATCAAACAGCCCCTTAACACATACCGCCACCGCTGTTACGGATTCAGATGGGTCAAAAACGAAAAACACTGGCGGGGATTTGGAGACAATCTCTATAAATCTCTGTCAAGGGAAAGTCGATCCGCTCATAGTCTGTATCGCCTTTTCTCCTCATAGTTCAGCCTTTTATGGTTGTATGGTTGACAGCGGATCAGGCATAAGCCTGATCAGCTCGGCCGTGCTTGCAGATTTCAAAAATATGGAACTTCTGCCTTCTGCAGAAGTCGGCGTGAAGGCTATTAGCGGGTTGCAGCGAGACCATGTGGTTACAATTAAACAATACGTTAAATTACCTCTCTTCTTTGAAAATGGATTTTCTACGCCACCAACATTGTTCTTTGTAGTTCCAACCGAATTTATGCCACAATTGTTGGTACTCGGTGCAGCTTCTCTGCGGGAGAATAACCTTCTTCCAGACATGTCTCGCAGGGAATTGGTTCATCGTTCGGAGGGAAATATAGAGGTTGTCGCTAAAGATTATAGTCTTAATTTACCGTTCTTCAGTTGTGTCTCGGTACATTCCAGCGAGATACCGCCGCATTATGAAAACTTGTTGATGTTGGTGTTTTCTCAGAGATGTAATCACAGTGCGGATTTCTGGCGTAAACTCTTCTCTCATTCCAGTTCCCGGAATGTTGATATTTCATCACGATCACACAGATAGCGTCTCAACACATGCTGATCGGACCCGGTTCACCGTAGGAATACCCGCCTAGGACAGTTTGTACTTTAACTGTGAGACTAGAAATTACAAAGCAGATTTTACAGAATGGAACCCACAAGAAAAAAGGTTCCACTAGTCATCTGCTTGAACCAAAGAGCGGTTAATTAGAAGAATTTAAATCCTCGTGTATTGCCAATTACGAATCTCAGAAGCAAAGACCTTCTGCAAAACTTGCCTACTATCAAGAAGCTCTTAGTGTCTGGTGATAAGTAGATGTGGGGTGCCACTAAATTAACCCATGCCATTGAATAGAAACCTATCTACCAGTTGTCTTACCGTCCGTCTGTCTGTCAAAAGGACCATTCTATCGTCAAGAATTGAAGCAGCAAGCAGACCATTCTTTTGGATCAGCATTAATTATCCGTCCAAGTAAAATACCGTATTCGCACCCGTTGTTACGCGGTCAGAAAATCAACTGTACACTCCGACATATTGTAATAGTATTATCGCAAAGCTAAATAACGTCACAATCCGATCCTTATACCATTACCACTATAGACAGTGTATTATAATATGGTATGGAAATGTATACTTTCCACTATTGATTTATCAAAGGTATATCACTCTCAATGAAGCCAGATAGTAATTGAGAAAACAGCGTTTCCACGCCGCTTCGCTTAATACGAGTAAATCTGAAGATGCCGTTCGGGTGAAGAACGGCCCGCTAACATTCCAACATGGATTGATGCTATGCGGTTAAACGGATGTTGCCATGGGCTGGAGGTGATGGTTTATGTGTATGATATCATCGCTCTCAGCAAGACTTTTAAAGACCATCTCATCATCTTAGATCAAGTTCTATCTGCATTAGAACAATAATGGCTAAAGCTCAAACAGTAATGACTCCCTATGGCGAACTGAGGTGGAGTTTTAGGCGTCATCACATCTTCAGTGATGGTATTTCATTTGAGAAAATATACAGGAGCCTTGAGTTTCCAGTACCCACCACTGTGAAACACCTTCGAAAATTTTTAGGGAATGGTGAATTTTTACAGACGCCACATATCCAAATTGCTCCGAGATCAGTAAACGGATAATACCCTGTTCAAACGGAAGTAAACCCTTCAATGAGACCAACAAATTGCCAGCACGGCATTGAAGAACTCAAGCGGCTTGTTAACCCCTGTTTGCTGGATTTCCAGATTATGCTCTAACGCTTACCATGAATCTCATGTCGACAGCCTCCAGCAGTTGCGCGGGGCTTCTCTCTCAGATTAACAAGATGACGCAAACAATATCTTACATATCTTGACCTTTAATGGTGCTTCGAGACATACGGAGTCATAATAAGGAGCTAACGGCTATATACTGATGGGCTGTCAAGTCGTTGAGACCGTTCTCCGTGGAGCAAGTTTCATCAATATTACCTGATCTATGCCTCTGATTTATCTGCAAAATATGATAGTCGATGTCGGACTAGCCCGCACCATTGAGGAACTGAACGAACTTCGGAATTTGAAATTGCCACATTCAGGTAAAACGCAATGTAGTAGGCCGGCACTTTCCCGCCACCGAAAGATCCAACTCTGATCTCCTTTCCAAACCAGATCACTCTGTCAATCACTTTCGTACATTACATCCCTGATGGATTTTCTTTGGTCGAAGTGGCGGGAGTGTTGATTCAGTATCGATGCTTTTCATATCTGTATTTTACTGAGACATCATTAGAACGTTCGGGACACCTATTATCATATGAACTACAGACAAGAGCCATCCTCAACTTCCGACAATTGCCCATTCCGTTAGTTTCTTGACAGTTTTTGCGAGCTTTTCAGATATCATTTTCGTTGTATTACAATGACTAATCATTGATTGTCTATGGGGCCCACTTTCCAGCAGCGTTTGTGTTTAAAGTGCATAGGAGGTGTTCATTACAAATTATCCTATGCGATAAACTCAGATATTTTTGTCCATACGCCCACCTATATCGTATATACGTTTATATCAGAAAAATCGAAAACAGAATAGTAAAGTAGTAACCAGAAATCAGAAAAGTAGTAGATGAAACCAGCAAGAGATTAAACTGACATATTAAATCGGAAGAAAATAGCTTTGCTTACCAAACTACCAGAAGAAAAAGTGCATTTCTGATCTGTTGCCGCTTGCTAGCCTAGCGCAAACCTTCTCTCTCTCTTGTCTCTCGCATCTTTCCTCTCTGCGTTCCTTATTGTCCTCGTTTCTTTTCTTCTTGCTTCTTGGTCCTTTGCTAGTTCCTCCTTTAATGACTGGAGCCAAGTTAGAAAGAGAAGAATTAAATCCAGTATAAGAACGGATAAAGAAAGATTAAATACAGTAAAAGCAGTTTTTGGAGCCAAAATAAATCATTTCATGCTTTTTCTTGTCAATTTACACTAGATCAAACAAATTAGTTTACACCTTGTTCTTTTTTCACAGCTTCACTGAATACCCGCCTTTCAGCTCTATCGGAATTGAATTGTTGGACATTTTAATTATTATATTATATGTTAAATATAATATGCAACACTGAAAATTTAGGAAATGTCTAATCCGAAGACACATTCAAAATATTCTTGATCTACACTAACTAACTTTTCAACAATAAGTAAAAATCACACACTAACTAATTTTTTCCTCCATATTTACTGCATATAGATGCGTGTAAATTTTTTCCAATATGATAGTTATCTTTTGTTGAATTAGGTACAATTGATGGTGAATTATGGAGAAATTAAGAAAATAAACATAGTTGCAACGATGGAATATTATACTTTATTTTTATTATTATATTTTTTTTTTTTAATTATTATTACTTTATTTATGGTTCATTAAAAGTTTACCAGTCCGTATCTACATGCTCTTGCATTGCTTTGAATATACAGACATATACTGAAATTTCTGGTACTATCTGACAAACAAAAAAAACTATTGCTCAATGTTCACTTTAGTAGGTTAGAAAAATGTAAATTTTGGACAAAAGTAATTTAATGTACAAAAACAACTGTGCGATTTACTAAAGGCGACATATTCCTATCCAGCTTTGTGATATATGTGAAGATGCCATTCTTAAGGAGAATATGAATCTCACATCTTAACTGATTGTAGTTCCGGACGTGTTCTGTCCGAAAGTACTGAACAATATGTCATCTTCCAGACGGTTAGGATAGCATTGAACTGTTCAAAAATGTTAACCTAGGTTTCTTTTCTGGTGAAACTCTGAAGGTTTAAACAGAATAAAAATTCCTCACTTTGATTATCAGCTTTATACCGACTAGTACTTTCCTGGAACTATACCTTCAATTTCTTTATTAACAGTATTCATGTAGAAAAAAATGCACTTGGGATGAGTCAGAGACAATATCATACCAAGCTTTATCTCCATAAACACAAGACAAGTCATGTTACCGTCCACTTGCATTCCCTCACCTATATTCCAATTTGCGCGCCTCAATCTTCGCCAATAAACGTAGGAAAACTGAGCAGGGGCGTAATTTAGCTGCTGGGGGGATGTAAGGCCTGTCACGACTGATTCCAATAGTTTACAGTATTTTCATTACATAATGCCTACTTGTTTTAATAGCAATATCTTTTTCCCCTCCTGATTAATTATGTCTTGTTCTTTAGTAATTAAAATGTTTTTTCAAGAAAGATAAAAGTTTTTTACAGCAAGTTAGTGTTTGTTCTGTTTTCCCCATTCTTGTGGACAAGTATATATATACTCCTCTTACGAAATTTCCACTAAGAAATAATAGGAAAAGCAGTATGTGAGTTATACCAATATGCTTTTATCTATGATCACTGTAAATTACTGAAAAATACTTAATAGTTCTCATATTTAAAATGTATTCCCCAGTGTTTATGATTTTATTTCACCTTTAATCATAGATCAAAACAACACATGAATTAAACATCATGTCAACATTAAACGATATTGACTGAACAGATCTAGAAATACAGAAAATACAGTAAATAAAGATAAACCCTACTCCAAATAGGGTAGACATCTAGATAATATAAAAGCTGCTTACCTTAATCCTTATTATGCAATTCTCTAAGATTTACAGAATTTATTTATTTTATTATTATTATTAATTACTTTTATTATTATTATTCATTTTTATCACTTTATTTAGGGCTCATTATTTATATTTTATAACCAGGCAATATAACCGAATACTATATGAATTCCTCAGTTTTATGTCCGGACTTTATTTTCTGTGTCCATTTATTCCTAAGACTCAATTTATCCTCGGGCTGAAATATTATCTTTAATCAGACTTTCATATATCGGATCTTCATCTCGTTCCCACTTTTAACATTTCGACCTTATCAACACAGAAGCTTAAGCCGTAATTTCAGAGCATTAATTTGTACGCATCTCATCACATTCATTCCATATTACACCTTGCTCGCATTATTATATTATGGAGCCACTCTGGATGACGTTGCTGTAGACGATGAAGAAGGAACCTATATTTATATTGTTGCACAGGAATGGAACTTCGATTCTTGTATAATATTTTTTTACATTTATAATAAAACTTAAAGAATGCAAATATCTTTCATGTTCGGGAGATCCCTAGTTGCTGAATCGGTGTGAACTTGCCTTACTAATTCCCGCAGGAATACTAACTGAAAATTAATTACCCTTAAAGTTGCTGACCAGTTATCATACTTAGCCTTAAATAATTTTGGATTACCATCTACATCATACTTCCCTCTCTTTCTTGTCATGACGTCTTGAACTCGTTATTAGTAAATTTCAGGTGTGTAGTTTCAGGAAACTTGGATTTTGTCCTTGGGTTTTTTGTTGTTAGGTTTCTGAGGGCGCCTTTGCTTTCCCCATAGATTATTAGGAACACGGCGTCTTTGCCACCTCTCTCTCCTTTACATCGCTCTGTGCTCTTCTGCTTCAGATTCTTGTTTTGCTTTGAGTTTCTTTTCCTCTAAATCAGCTACAATCTTTCATTGTTCCAATTCATTTTCAACTTGAAGCTTCTGTAACTCAATCTCTTTCTCTTTAGCAATTCTCCTCTCTTCATATCTCCCTTTCTTTAACAGTCACCTTCCCTATAGAGAAGCTCGCAGCTCGGCTACGTGTAATACCAAGAGCTTGCACATTTCAATAAGATCGAACCACCATTAGCCATGTTTACTACTAAAAATATCTATATAAATGTAAACAGTCACTTTTCTTTCTTACAAAAGTCACAAAATTCTGAGTTACTTTTTCCAAATTCGACTCCAGCTATTGATGCAAAAATTTCGACCTTTTTATAACAAATTTCTCTCTCTCTCTCTTATATATATATATAATATATATATATATATAATATATATAATATATTATATATATATAATAATTATTTTTTATTTAAAATTATAATAATATAATATATATAATATATATATATATATATATATATATTATATTATATATATAATATATACTATAATATATATAATATATATATATAATAGTATATATATATATACTTATATATATATATTATTATATAATTAATATATATCAAAAATATAAAAATTAGCTGGAAAATCCTTGAATAAACGATCCCGAACTTCCACTAATGGAAATCTTTTTCCGTTTAAAGCGTAGAAGAAAATGTTTCCAAAATTGACATTTCCAATACGAATTTCTACGATTTATCAACGGTCCATATATTATATATATATATATAATACTATATTACATTATATATATATATATATATATATCATATATCTATCTATAGAAAATTATATAAATTATAAACACTTAATAAATTTAAAAATAATTTGAAAAATATAGCTGTTTACTCAACACTAGGTATTAGACACAGACGTTTTATAGTACTACGCCTAATGAAAAACATAAAACATACTGTTTGACTGCAACACCATTACTCGGAAAATACAATAGACGTTTACAATTACACTGACACACCTTAAAAACGAAATACAATAAATTGAATAGAAACGACTTATTAATATTCCAGAATGCAAAGACCAGAGCAATTGCAATGAGTACAAGAACAATGGAATAAACACTCTATCTTGCACCAGATACGTAATTATCCCGGACCAGGCCTCACAATAATGTCTGTGTCATATAAACTAAACTTACTTTAAATCAGGAAAACTCCACGGCAGGCCCCAAGGAAGATATCCAACACAGACGATTCAGTTTATGGATAATGGTGGTGACTCGTTAACCACATCGGAAAAGACTTCTACTTAATCAAAACGCATACTGACACTCAGGTAAAATCTCTACTGTTTCATTTTTTAATTTAAAACCAACATCAGAATGGTTAACAAAGAGAGCACCAAAATGAAACTCTGAGTTCGTATTATATTAGATATCCAGTAGATTGTTTTAACTACCATATTATCCCCTGCTTGACGCTCTGATACCTATCAGATGAATATTGAAGCCATAAAAATTACTACTAAATTATATAGAAATATTCAAACAGTGATACAGTAATACACATTGATATAATTAAAATATTTGAGATAAAGAAAAATTAAAACTTATTTGGAAATATATCTTACATAAAAATTATTTCCAGTACAGAAAAATATATTTTATTAAGTCAAAAAAGAGAGGGGCAAATATATTATAGATAATATATATATATATATATCGATAATGATATATAATTTTTTTATAAAAATCTTTCCCTAAATCTTTATTATGTATATATTTATCAAATGAATAAATTTTAATATATATATTATATATATATATAATATATATAATTTATATCATATACATATAGGTATATATATATTATATATATTATATATATATATATATATATATATATATATATATTGAGTAAATAAATAATATTAAATAAAATTTTAAATATTAAAATAATAAAATTTGTAATATATAGACGACTCATTTGACTTAAACCAAATAGAAATATATCATTACCAAACCAAAAATATGAAATTCAGAAAATGAATGTTTATTTGTGCAAGTGTACAAAAACAGCTGATCGCCTATAGTGAGTTCCTATTCAATATGCAACGTTGAAGACTTTGCTTAGAGATAGAAATATTATGAATACCATTTAATAAATTTAAGAATAAATTTATTAAATACTTTATAAAAAAATAAATATTTATCTGAGAAAAATATATTAATAAATAAATTGTTTAATATATTGCAACTGCGCGAAAAATATTAGAAATAGCAACCTTTACCTGGAATCCAACTTTAAAGACAGGATACAAAAAGATGCATATAAAAGTTGTATGCTACTTACACCAGATTACGATTTTGGAAACACATTAAAATATATATTAAGCACCCTTTTAACATTAATAAAAATAACGTATTATTTAACTTTAAAAAATAATGAACCACATTGAGATATTTCACACGGAAAGGTGATACACTTTTAAAATAAATTAATATTTACACAACAATAACGATTAGGACACATTAACATTTCAACTTTGCAATTATAACCAAGAGACAGACGCTACTAACAGGTGCACTGGTTCAAAGCACGGTTAAAACATACCATTTAACACGACACCAGACCATGAAACGAATATCATAAAAAGGTCAAGAAAGAGCTCTGCATCAGCTTTTCTAAAGCCTCAATCAAACCAAGTTACATTTAATATCCAATGGGATAACCCTCAAAACAGGAGAAGGAAAGATGTGTACACATTCATACTAAATCCAGATAAAATCATATACCTACAATTAGAACACAAGGCGGGGTTTGCAGCAGCAGACATTCACAAAGGAAAAAAATAAAAAATAATATGCCTCCAGAAAATTGACAAAAGAGCAATCTGCATGAGAAATTGCGCTACCTCCACCTAACAATCAAAATAAAGTCAGGTAATATACAATGATCTTTATTTGAAATGCCTTTATTATATAATATATATATATAATAATATATATATAATATATAATAGATATTATAATATATATATTATATATAGTATAATATATATAATATAATATATATATATATATATATATACTAATATAATATATTATATATACTGTATATATATATATATATATATATATATATACTATTATATAATATATATATATATATCATATATAGATATATATATATTAATATATATATATATATATAGTAATATATATATTATTATATATACGTATTATATAACTATAATAATAGTATTAATCATAAAAGCAAATGATATTAATATATTATATTATAATATATGATATATATATATACCTATATTATAATTAATATATATATATATATAATATATTATACCGTATATATATATATAAATATATAATATATATAATATATATATATATTCTATATATTAATTATAAATATATATATTATATAAATAATAATATACTATATATATATAATATATATATAATATAAATTATAATTTAATATATATATATATATATATTATTATCTTTACAACGATTATAATAGTAAAATAATAATCAATAATACAATTAAAATAATAATAATAATCAATATAATAATATAATAAAAAAACAGATAATAATAAATAATAATAATAATAAATAATAATAATAATTATAATAAATAAAATAATAATAATAATAATAATAAAATAATATAATAATTCAAATAAAACAAACAGTGGTGGAACGTTATTACACTGTTAAGCAAGGATAAATATTATAATATAAAATAATAATGTCCCTTATTATATAGTAAATAACTTAATAATAAATTATAATATATATATATATATATAGAGATATATAATATATATATATATATATATATATATTTATATATATATATAATATATATATTATTTTTTTTTTTTTGTTTTTTGTTTACAGTAATCACCCCCGCTCACGGCAAGCCCTAATTCTGAGGAGGGGTGTTAAAATTACAACAAACTAAAACTAACGTCAATTAGCAGATGAGCACGACGCGGCCTAATGAGGGAGATTTAAATTGAGTAGGAAAGACAGAAGATGAAGAGAAATTCCACAGAACAGCAGATGCAGAAGAGAGGCACATCGCAGCGAACTAGTCTGGAAGTGCTAATATCAACACAATACTCAAGTGCCGACACAGCACCCTTTTTACGAGGCGTCTTAAAGTGTGGCACGCGAGTGGAAATTCCCTCGCAGCACTTGCCGCCACGGCGTACATATAGAAAAAATAAAGCACACATCGCGCCGCAAAAGAGGTCAAACGTAGAACAGAAAGAAACGGACACTTTATAAGTCTTTGGCCTTTGACCGACCCTATCCAAAAACCGTGTGAACCAGAGCCCACCAGATATGAGAGCATAACTGCAATACAAGGCGATGAGGCCCTTGATATAACTGGAGTAAATGGAAGAGAAAAAGTCTCGCATTCTAAACAAGAACTCCCAGCTTCTTTGAGGCCGCATTGGCAACCGTTGTGAGTGAGGTTTCCAGGACATTTTTTGTTTATGTTAAGGCCAAGGATGTTTCTATATTGTCGACAGGAGAGACGAGAGAACCGTAGAAAGAGATAGAAAAGTTAAAGTGTCTTAGAGGGAATCTTGAAAGAAGTTGAGTTTTAAAGAATTAATTTCACAAGATTCAGACGATCCCCACCGGAAATTCTATCCAGATCAGCAGAGAATAGAAGCGGAAAGATTAAGACGAAGCAATTCTGAAGTAAGAGAGCAGGATCGAAAATGAAGGAAGATTGAAGGGCTCGATGTCATCGCAATTGATGGAATAGAGTTCGGATGAGCATTGAGAATCATTAATGAAAGTAGAAAAATAGTTGGGATAGGACAGAACCTGAGGAACACCACATACAGAATAAGAAGAAGAAGTCGCCCCTCAACAACAGCCGACAATGCGATTTGAAAGAAAACAGACATAAGTAAGCAAAGAAAAGGAGGGAACCCAAAGGAAGGTTGGAGAGCAAGGACGCGTGCCATACCCGGTCAAATGCTTTGCATATGTCAGAGCCACTGCCGCAGTCTCCCCGTAGTTCCTAGGGCGGAAAACCATAAATCGGATAACATAGGAAAGAATATCACCAGTAGACCTGACGCGAAAGCCGTACTGGCGATCGAAAGAAGAGAATGATTCCAGATGGTCTAAAGAAGTGATAGTTAAGAACGTTCAAAGATCTTAGAAGAACACAGGAACTATAGCGATAGTAGAATATCAGAGCGGCTCTTTTTTCGGAAAGGTTGGACAATGCGGTTCCAACACTGAGGAAAGTGTTAGTATGAGACATAGAGAATAAGTTGAACGAGGGAGGGGCCAGCTCGGAAGCACACTCCCTCAAAACTCGGGAGGGATGCCATCCGGCCACCCGCCTTCCTAACGTCAATAGATCTCAGGAGCCATGCACCGATCAAATGTAATACAGGCAAAACATTAGAACCTGAGAGGAGAAGGAGGAGGAGAGGAATGCCAGAATCGTCCAGGTTGATTTAGTAGAAAATAGGAGCCGAAGAGATTTGCCTTTCAGTGGAGAGTTATCAACAACCATCAGATCGAAATAGATGGAAGGCAGAATACGTATATATATATATATATATATATATATAATTATATTATTATATATAATATAATATATATAATAATATATATATATATATATAATAATTATATAATAATACAATATATATAATATACCGGTATATTATAATTATATAATATATTATATATATATATAAATATAATATACCATCAGAATAGCTATAGATATTTATGTTTGATAGTTGGAAACAGACAGCATGGATTTTATATGCACATGCTTTCCTGCAAGTAAATCAAAATTAAGCTTTTAGAATAATGCAAATAATGGTGATATCCCATGTTGCATAATTACAATCTTTTGGAAATTATTTTTTCAACTATTATTCTCTCTTTTTGTGGTCTGTTTTGAGTCATGTGAATATTCTTCATATCTCTAATACGGCATGTCATATTTTCAATTTAGGGTTAGACTATTCTGAAGTACTTCATGAGATCTTTAGCTGTGCACTGTTTTGAGATCAGAATATGTTCTTTCAGATTTTCCACTAAAATTGCCTTATTTACAGAAAACCTCCACTGTCTCATTTCAATGCGAAAATATCAGTCCTATTTAATAATTTGCCACATCCGCATACATTGATTCCCAGGTACTATATAAGGGAAACAGACCTCAAATCTTTTAGAAGACAATCACTCCAAATATTGCAATTCACCCATCAATGTTTAATCCAGAGAATTCTTTCTAAATATCTGTCGCCGATTATGATTGCTCGTCTGGCATCAAGTTAGAATATAGGTATTACTTTCATTTAAAGTGATACTTTGAGAAGTTTTGTTGAAATCAGAATTTAGAATTTGTACACAATTGCAATTGCTTCTGTCCTGTAAATCATCATAGCAAAAGCTTAGTATGTTACAGGCATTATTTACTGGACTTAAAAATCTTCATATATTTGTACTAGAAGACTTACATGAAACAGGAATGGACCAATTGGGTCTGACATTTGGACTTTCGTAAAAATGATTCATTTTAAAGCATTTTAAAATAAAGCCAGTTTGCATTTTAAGAAATCTTGGTTTGAACAGAACTTGATAATGGTTTGTCTGTTGAAGATTTGGCTTCATAAATATCTGTATAGCATCTAAATAATTAAAGAACTTCTGTCATAAAGTATTATAATAAACAATAAATACCTAACTGCACACAAAAATCACTTGGTCAAACCTCAAAAAGTATAAATCACTAAAAGAAAAAATATAAACGAATGTAATCAAGTATACAGTATAAAACACTATATACCAGTCACCTCATGGAAGGAGACGGAACAACCTCTTACAGAGATTTGGAATAGTCTACGGTAAATAGGAACTAAAAATAGAAAGAAACAGATAAAGAGATTAAAAAATGCTTCCTCACCCATCTTTACATTCACTATAAAATACACTCTCATTCACAATTAACATAAGGAAAAAAAATATATCCAAAATATTTAACTTGGTCCATGGATCACTCTTCATATGTTTGAAAATTTTAAAATTCCCTACTTTTTTGGAATTTCCCGACTTTCAGCATATTTTTAAACGTTTCCCTTCCCTGACTTATTTTTTTTCTGACTTTCTATTCCGAATAGCTGTGACCTGTTTAAAATAGG
>JABUQX010041008.1:45000-55592 GCA_015478945.1 Trachelipus rathkii | reverse complement strand
CTTCCGTTCTTTTTCTCTTCACGTATCTTCCTTCTCTTTTATAGCTATTCTTATTCTTCTTCTCTTCTTCTTTCTAAATATTTCTTTCTTCTCTCTTCTTCTTTATTCTTACTTTCTCTCTTCCTTTTCTTCTTTCTTCTTCTCTCTCTTCTCTCTTCTTCTTCTTAAGTACTCTCTCTCTTCTCTTTCTTCTTCTTCTTTCTTCTCTTTCTTCTTCTTCTCTCTCTTCTCTTCTTCTTCTTCTGCTTTCTTCTTCTTCTTATATTATTATTATAATATATTATTTTGATTAATAAGCATATGAATACATATAAAAAAATTATTGTATATATATATCAATATTATCATAAAATCATAAATAACCACTCCTATTAATCTATAATATAATAATAATAAAAAAATAGCTAAAATCAGGAGTGTATAATCGCTTCTCGCACATATAAGACTCTACATAATAACCTTACTAGTGCGATTCCTCTATTTTCATTCTACCACTTAGTGCACTCATATTTATTTAACGATAATATTATTTGATAAAAATAAATTTTGTGTCAGTACTTATTATTAATAAACATCACTACTTGATACACATCACATATCATATATTCGTTAATGAATAGTATTAGCACTCTACAAGAGAGAAGAAAACTAGCGAACATTAGATTAATAATGTGCCGAAATATAATGCATGATACTCAATGAATTTTTCAATAAGGATACTTTTTTCAAGCGGAACGCTGTCACAAAAGAACGAGACTACTTCAAGCGCGACACAGTAGAAGCTATACGGTTTGCGATGCAGCCAATGTAACCCATGCTAAAGTACCGAGAAGCTATGATCTTTAGACAGCACAAATTATAGGGACGTCGGTATCCCGCAAATGCTCACGATGCCGTCCCCACATTGAATTTGCTTTGAGTTGCATACCCATAATATAGTCCGTGAGCATAGGATCAAATATAAGCGTGCGAAAATTACACACACGAATTTGCCAGTTATTTACTGGTTGCCTAGTAAATATTTTCAAACTTTATATTTTTTATGTTGCATTAAAAACTCTAATCCTCCTTTCATAACACTGTGTGTATCGATCTATCAAATTTAATTAAAACTGTGCGCAAAAAAAAAAAAACACTGTACTCCATCAGATATATTTTTATATCAAATAAAATAAATATTTTTTCTTGTATATTAAAGTTAGTTACCAAAATGCTATAAGATCCACTTTTATTAAATTATTAAAAGATTTTATTTCAAATTTATATGACCCCTATTTGAAATTATATAATATCTATACCAGTATAAAATTTATTATAAAAAAAAAAATATATAATATTTTATCTAACTAAACTCACACAAAATAAAAACCTAGGATGTAAAAGGCCAAATCGCACTAATGGGTCTATCAATATTATTACTACTACTATCCCCATATAATCATAAATATACATATCTACTTATTAATGGAACAGTTATATAAAATGTCACTTAAATTTTATGCAAGAATATGTAAGAATTGCAACCAATATGCCAACGTTAATAATTTGCTTACAAAGTTTAGTTCCATCGAAAAATATAAGTTTCTTTAAAGCCCCTAGTATTTCGTTAGCATTATTGTCCTTACCGCACGAAACATAACGAATCTTACGGCAATTTTAAGAACGTTTTCGTCGCCAAATCGACCGCGAAGTAATTCTTATTTCTTATCAAACTTCAGTTTACAACGCATTGATAAAAATCAGCGGTTTGTGTATAATGGACTTCAAGGATTCTTGGAGGGTATATATAAAAATGAAGGAATTAATTTATCTGATGTTCAGAATATTTAGAATTTTTTGGATAGTGAGTAATAAAAAAAAATGAGGAGAGATTATTGCCCCTTCTTCCTTACTCTTAAGGAAATTTTCACGTGTTTGTAATATATATAACCTATATATATATACATATAAGTACATTTTTTTTAAACAGTTTATCAGCTACATATATAATATGGTATATAAATAAGTCATATATATATGGTTAGATTCTAAATATTCAATATATATAATATATTAACTATATATATAATAGTATATGACAAAAATTACTATAAATGCGGATACACGGAACGGAAAGTCGGATCAAAAAAAAAAATTCACAGTAGACATCATATGAATTAGATATAGATGATCTAGGGGATCGGAAAATATTCTTTTTTTTTTATTTTACCTGTTCTAGGGGGTCTCTTTCATAGGTTTAAGTAGCGTATTTTTTTAGCTGTAAATTTTCAGTAAAAAAAAATATTTCATTTGGCCCCTAAAACATATATAATTACCATAACTGTATCATAAAAGCTACGTGGGACTATATTAGCCGATACGGGGAATCTGTTCCTTTGCTTATAAATTCGAACTGAATGAAGTAATATAATCATCATTATATATATATATAAATATATAAATATCATATAAAATGGTATAAAATTATAAATATATTTTATATACAAAATTATATAATAATAATATAATATACATATATAATATATGATCATCACTATTTGTATTTGTTACAAAAAAAATTAAAAGGTGCATCAATGTAACATCTTTTCATCAAAAAACTTGGCCAAAATCTTCTAAAATTAAACACCTTTTCTCTCGTTTCAAGGAAGCATCTTCATACAAACAAAACCGGGAAACACCATGAGCAAATAACCCATCACCACCAATACCAGCCGATAATTGAATATATTATCATTGCAAGAAATTTTCTTGTATGAAAGCATTTAAAAGGATAAATAAATTGTTGACATATCACACAATACTGAGTAGACAAATTCTACATTAATATGAGAAAGTAAAATAACAAAAATTGATACGTCAAAGGTACAAAACATTAAAAAAAAAGAAAACAAAACAAAAACAAAAAAATCTTACCTTTACTAATCAATTCCTTTATGTACTTTAATCATTACTTCGTACCAGAGGAATAAGAAATTTTTCTAGGTATTAAGATAGGAAAATAGCAATCTTACGGAATTTTTCAAAATTCTTATGTTTGAATGTGAGAATATTCTCAAATTTTCTTAAAATTTGAGAAAACGAACGGTTTTTAACAGGACGTGTCTTATTTTTCGTTTCCTGAACAACTATAAAGTATTTCGTAAAAACTAAAAGGGCTTTTTTAGACATGCGAAAGAAGCAAGAACAAATTCTATTGTTTTATCATTCCTAAAACCAGAAACAAAAATTAATTTATTTTTAAATTTTTAAAAATAAGCAAAAGTTTGGTTCGGAATTATCTAGTGCTTTGATAGCTGATTAAAAGAAAAATAAAAAAAAAAAGAAAGGAAAAAAAAAAAAAAAAAAAAAAAAAATTTCCCCACTCATATAGTATAATCAAGTTTCAAATAATTTCGACAAAAATTTTTCTGAATAATACTTCTAAAGGTCAAAAACAGTTTTCAAAAAATTAAAATTTAGTACAAAATCAAAAGACGAAGCAAACCAGAATTCGAGGGAAATTCATTATTAAACTTTACTTGTGAATATGATGTTTCTTAGAAATTTATTACTAAATCCTTAAAAATACGAATAATTATTCTACATTTACAATGAATTTAAATAATTATATTAATTATTATATTTTATATCCAACAAGTGACTTGGAAAATTGTTCATGACTCTGAATGACGCAGTCATCTAAGATATTAATAATAAAAAAAAAAAAATAAAAAAAAAAAAAAAAAAAGACCGGAGAAAAGTGTTCCATTTTCGTAAATTTATGAATTGATGAATCTAGTATATATATATATATATATATATATATATATAATATATATATATTATACTATATATATATATATATATATATAATATATATTAATAATATATATATATATATATACATCATAAAATATATATATCAAAAAAAAATTCACCATATCGCTACGGCAACCGTGCCTACGAAAGCCGCAGCAATATTTTCCAAAGATATGGCATCTTCATATGCTTTTGCATCTGCCTTGTTTAAATTATGAAGGTTAAAAAAAGCAAAATAGCGGGACGCATGGAGATACCCATTCAGTCCAAACTAGGGGAGGAAGAGAACTTTACAAATTGTATAGAGCTTATTATAATATTAATAAATATATATAAATATAATAAACTAATATATAATATAAATATACTATATATATAATATCTACAAGTAATATATATATACTATATAGTATTATACATATATAGTTAATATAATATATTAAATATATGAAGTATAATATTAAGAAAATGAAACACATAAAACTAGAAACATTTGTCTGAGATATTTAAATGATTAATCTGTAAAAAAGAAAGTCGCCTTTACTAAAAATTAAACTAAGTAATACGCATTCGTTATGAACATAATTGTGCAAAATTTCAAACATATAGAGCACTTTGCCAAAATTAAAATATTATTAAAACAAGTTAATATTTCCCATTGAACTGAAAAACAACGGAGATTCAAAGCAGTTTATCACATTTGCAATAAATAATCATAATTGTCAAACACAAATTTTTAGTGTACATTCATCATAGCCAGCCCGATTTAACCTATTCGTCTCCATAGACTTCGTATCCAAGTCTTGATCCCTTCGCAAAATACTGCAAAGAGCGCTCTACTGAACTGGTGGTGCATGCTGGGCGAGTAGTATCACAAGCCTTTGTTGACGGAAAAGAAAGCGTTCAGTCTGTCCTCTGAAGACGTTGGGAGACTAACAAGATCTTTTAGTTCTTCACTACTGAGTTTCTTGCTTCCAAATTTTGTACCAAAGTCTAGCTCTTCTTTTATGCCTTCTAAGTGGTAAAGCTACAAAATGAAGCTGTCTTTTCCATAACCAATCGATTTTATGAGCTAGAATGTGGAAAGGATGTAGAAATATGTCAATGCATAAAGCAGGTGTATTTTCAGTAGAAAACCGCGTAATTCCAAGGAAGAGGTTATAGAATCCAATACGGAATTATTTAGGTCTTCTCAGACCTCCGTAGTATTTGTATTGCTGGATCTTACTGCGGTAAACTGCTGAAACACATACCACACAAATCCGTGCCGCTATATTTCTAGGAAATCAAGTCCAGATGAACACACGATTTGAAATAGCTATCTTTATAACACTTCATCCGTAGATTCCTGCTTCATCTATTAAGCATGGCTCCTAACCAATATTCCACAATGTAAATTGAAAGTAGGGTGAACGACGAGTATTGACGAGATCACAACGGTCTTTGATAGATTATACAGAGCACTTATCTACAACTGGCTCTAACAATCGACAGCAGTACTTCCGCGTCACATCCATCAATAAAGCCATGATGAATGACGATTACATGCCGCTGGCTCTTATAGAAAAGCGCTTTTCTGTTGAAACGGAATTTCCTTCAATGGAAAGGAGTTTCTAATGCTGGCATCATTCTACAAAGGCCCTTAAAACACTCATATATAGCATACGCACTTCAACCTAGCCCCTAGCTCATCACACACAACGACAACCATTGGTCTGCATAGGCTTGGATGTTTAGCATTAATTTTTCTTCTCAAGACGACTCGCGAAAAAAACGTAATAATGTCCTTCTCATACTATCCTACAAAATATTGCAGGATTTCTGATTGTGTTCAAAAACAAATTACTACATAGATTTAGATTGTGTGAAGAGCAATTAAAGAACAATGCTTTTTTTCGTTATACTTTTTCCGCAGTATTGCTTGAACACCTCTTCTTTGCAGACATCGTAGAACAGCCATCGAAACCCAAGCCCACGCATTTCTTCGGATCCAGTTCTCTTCGGTCGTGACATAATCGTCAATGGCTTTCGCAATGATTTTTGCGTCAAGCGCTTCAGTTCTACAAAGCCAATAAATCCTCTTTGACTTCATATCAGACTCTTTGTCGAAATAGCACAACCTATGGATAATTTTTCCTTTTTTCAGAAATATTAGCGGTTTCATCTCTGCTAGTTAAGCTTCCTTTCACCTTATTACGTATGTTCTCCTTATAGTGAGACCACATAGAGAAATTGATCTAATTCTGAATCTGAACTGATTGGTATGTGGCCTTTTTCTTCCACTTTCCAAAATGGTTTTTCATGACTGTGATCTCCGGCATCTATTCGCACAAATCTTGCAACACTCCCTCATCCTGATGCTTCCCCGAAGCGATAAATCGTGCGTACCAGAAATAGATCCCAACACATGAAAATTATCTGAGGATAATATTTTTAGATGCAACGAAAGCATATTTCTTTTGATTATGAGGACTTAAGATATGTCCTATTCAAATCCCGTTTTACAATAAAAGTAGAAAATAATCTAATGCTGAAACAAATAATAAATCGCTTCCGAGAAGAAATGTATAAAATTATATATATATATATATATAATAATATATATATATATAATAATAATATAGTATAATAAGTATATATATATATATAATATATATATTATATATATATATATAATATATATATCATATATATATCATATATATATAATATATATATATATTAGGCAAAAGTAGGCGAGGCCTAATTAAGAAGTCTGGAATCTAGTTTTATAGCGATATTAACGATACTACCAATTTTAACTTAACACGTTAAAAGAGTGTAGAAAATTACACCAAACTGGACCTTCCTTTTTTGATAATATTCTTTACTAGCTTGTTCCCTTAGTGACAGGAATTGAAGCCATATGAATGAGGCTGTACTCTAAAACCTCTCGCATTAACAATGAAAGAGTGGTTTGCTTTTGAGAAGAGAGTAAACACTTCTAGGGGGGCAGCTGCCCCCCTGCCCCTCCTGACGACGCCCATAAATAGGGAATAATTGTCTCTTTTGTTTATACATATCTTTAGTGACTCTTTTGTACGGGAGCCATGAACGAGTTTCCCATGTCAAACTCAACCACAATAAATACGTATATTAAATTATCTTTATAAAAAATAAAAGTAAACTGCATTTAAACAACAATCGCATTCGCTTTGATAATGCAAAATTAAAAAAAAAAAATTGATTTTGTAGGTTAACATGAATTTATATTTTTTTATCATATAAATGAAATAAAACGATATAGTTTTCGTTTTTCTTTTAAGTAACAATTTTTATTTAAAACAAAATTAAATTAAAAGACGTTTTATCTCGTTTAATTGCGTTGACTGTTTATTTTTAATCTTTAGGCCAAGAATTCGTATACGTAGATTTACAGGGATTAATTCAACTACTATTGATTTTATTATTAACATTTTATAACTAAATTTATAAATATAGTAAATCCTATTGAGCAATTAAAGTGTCAATTAAATCTAACAAACAAGATATAGCGTTCTTGAAAATATAAGCAAAATTATAGAGCAAATAATAAAAACTTATTTTTCATTGTAATTATTTAACATTTTAGGATAATATACATGAATTACAGTAAATATTTAAAAACTTTTTAAAACTCTATAAGAAAACTTATAACATTGGTAACTAATAAATAAAACAACAAATATTATCTGAAATTGCATATGGTTACTGATAAAGTGTTTTTTATTCGCATTTTGATTAAATAGAGCGAAAAATAAAATAATTTATGAAAGGAGATACAGTTCATTGCAATACATTAAATAAAAAACAGTTCTTCAAATTTTACAAGGCAACCAGCAAATAACTGGCAAACTTGTGTTATCTTTCCCTCATGAATACCCCATCTAATGCTACAAAAAAGTTTATTCAATGACTTGATTCTGATTAAGTTTATTCTTCAGATTAGATTTCTCAATATGAATATTACATTTCATAGTGATATTGTTCGCTTTAATGTTGAATGCTTCTGAATTCTTATTTTTATCAAGTTGTTTTTGAATGTAATCATTAATCGTTTTGATCTCATACGCGCCTGTTTGAAATATTTTGTCAATTACTTTGCCATTATATTCATATACGAATTCATTATTTGATTCATCGATAATTGGCACTGAATTAGACATATCTATATTTAATAACGCTATTTCATGTCGTTTTAATCCTACTTTATTCTTTAAAGAGGGTAAAATTATATTTGAAAATCAGATGTACCTTACTAGACTTTTTTTACAGATTACCACCGACTCGATGGGGCTGGGCCCTTTTTCTAAGGATGGCGGCCAGGAAAAAAAAATACCTGAAAAGGCCACCCATGCCCAAGCCTCACGAAATTGCTCAGGTGTGGCGCAGACGTGGGTTTAAAGTAGAGAAAGATTAAATACAGTAGGAAAACAGAAGGATGGCACGGAGTTCCACAGAACAGAAATGTGGCTGGAAAGAGGAGGCACAACAACGAACGAGTCTGGATTTTATGCTCACGCAAAATTCATAGCGAGAGCATGGGCCCCTTGTATCGGGCGGGGCGACGCATGGAGGTTGGATGCGAGTGGCTCAAACTACTCTTGAGGCATCTACCATCATAGTACCTAATAAGAAACAAAGAGATAGTGCGGCCAACGTCACGTCCGCAGATATAGAGGGTCAAGAGAGTTGCAATAGGGACAGTTAATTAGTCTTCTTAGCTATAGACTGCAACCTTATCCAATAGTAAGGGTGGAGCCGGAGCCCCGCCCCGCAAGTATGTGAGAACAGTACTCCGTAAAAGGACTGATAAGGCCGCTTTATAATAACTGGGAGTAACTGTGCAGAGGAAAAAAAATTCCGCAACTGAACAGAACTCCCAGTTTTCTTTGAGGCCAACTTAGCAAGCCGTTGTGATATGAGGTTTCTAAGATAATTTTTTGCTTGTTCAGACAAGAAATGTTTTATGTTTGTCAAAGGTGGACGTTAGAAAGCCGTGACCAATAATAGGAAAAAGTTAGGATACAAGGTGGGTTTTTTGAGAGGGAGATTGTAAAGTAGTTGAGTTTTCAAAGAGTTGAATTTCACAAGGTTGTGGGGGCCCCACCGGGAAATCCCATGCCAAGTGCGGTAGAATAGAATGCAGAAAGCTGAGGACGAGAGGCAACTCTAGATCGATGCAAAAGAGGAGACAGATTTGAAATGAGTTGGAGAATGGAAAGGGTGAAGTCATCGGCATAAGAGTGACAGAGTTAGAGTACACGCTGAGGAGTCGTTAATGAAAAGTATGAATAAAGTTGAAGATAAAACAGAACCTTGAGAGAACAACCACAATAACAATTAACAGGAAAGGAGGATGAAGTCGCTCCATCAACGAGTCCTGATATGGAGCGACCAGGGAGAAAACTTGACAAGAGTAAGGCAAAGAGAAGGAGGAAACTCAAAGGAAGGGAGCTTAGAGAGTAGCGACGCATGCCTACTTGATCAAAGCCTTTGATATATCGAGTGCCACAACCCAAGACTCCCCATAGTCCTAAGGGCAGAAGACCATTAATCAGTAAGATAGGATAGTATGTCACCGAAGTTGACTCTGGAGCGTCTAATCGAAAGCCATACTGATGTGCTGAAAGAAAAGGGAATGAGACTCCAGATGATCCAGGAAATGAAGAGTGAAGAAGAGTCAAAGATCTTAGATAGATACAAGTGAGAGCTATAGGGGACGATAGTCTGGAAGATCAGAGCGGCTGCCGCTTTTAACGGGATTAGTTTGGCCCCGATATGCGCCCTACCAGCAGCTGAGTAAATGTACTAGTATTATAGGGCATAGAGAGTAGAGTTGAAGAAGACAGGGGGCCAGCTCGGAAGCACACTCCCTCAAAACACGGGGAGGCCATCTAGCCTTCTGAACAGCTTATAGATGCTCAGAATCTTATGCACCGATCATTCGTAATCACGGGAAGAGGCATAGGAAACCTGAGAGGAGAAGAACCAGGAGGAGGGATGCCGGAATCGTCGCTAGGGTAGAAATTAGATTGAAAGGAGGCCGAAGAAAAATTAGGCGCTTTTTCAGTAGGAGAGTTAGCTACAGAAACGTCAGAGCGAATAAGTGGAGGAAGAGCAGATTTACAAAGTTTTAGAGATGTTTTTGGCAAGAGGCCCCAGAATTTTTATTCGCAAGTAGGAGAGCCAAGTATGGGGGTTGTCGCAGCTTTCTTTTAGTGAGCGGAGCTTAGCCTGTCGAATAATAGCTCTGCAACAATTCCGAGCAGAATGGAAATTAGTAAGATTGATAGGAGAACGAGAGTTTTTTCCATGCCCGATAGGCTAATGTCTGCGCCTCCTGAATGGAGCAAGAATATTCTCCATCGAACCAAATGGATTTTGTGGAGAAAAAGATTTTGTTGAAAATGGAATGACCCGCTCATACTCTCGACGATTACGGCCCCTACGCTTTTCAGGCGGTGACCGAAGCTCCTTCGTAGTCAGGAGCAATGATAACCTCCAAGCATAGTTTGCAAGAAACGCGCAACGCCGCCCCAAATTTTATAAAGCCGATTAAGTAACGCAGAAAGTAACCGCTTGGGGCATGGTGGGAGCTGCTGAAGAAAAAGTTTTAAAATTAAAAAGCTAAAAGAGTGTGGTCAGAGTTACGATAGGAGGGAAAATGGTGTATTTATATCGAGAAGGAGTAGTGATGAAACACATAAATCAAGCGTGTTCAAGAATTGGTTAGGGAGGATCTGGTATGTGTGTAGGTTCTTTAAATTAACTGT
>JABUQX010041008.1:27500-42500 GCA_015478945.1 Trachelipus rathkii | reverse complement strand
GTTAGTTTCTTTAAACAGACAGTGTGAATCTGTAAGAAGTAAATCATGCAAAACAATTTGATTGGAGTATTAAATGTTACAGTCGGAATCAAAGAAACCGAGATTCTATATTTTATGGCATTTCAGAAAGCAAAGAGATAAATCAATTATGAATCCTAGCTATATTTGACGCTTGTGTTCAAATAAATAGTGAAAGATATCCAGAAATGGATCTTCAGCTTGATTTTTAATGAAATTATGCCTACTACGCTAATAAATGTTAACAGATTATTTTAATCATGTACTTCATAAAGAAAATGTTCTATTACTTTAACAGAATATCGGAACTTGTACCCACTGCTAGTATTTCATAGGTAACTAAATAAACCTTTGAAAAATTACTTTAACTCATTCTTGAAATCATAATAAAAACAAGTTTTAAGAAAATATAATAAAACGCTAAATAGCTTTTCATGGCATTATTAGTATTATTCAGATCGAAATTTTAAATTAGAATGCTGATGGGAAATAAAATGAATATCTTTATTTGTTTTTTCTCTTAATAAATGAGATTTATTGTATTCATTGTATGAAAATAAGTAGCAATACTGAAAATGTTCGAAAGGTTATGACTTCTAAAAGTAGTATGCTTAGAGGTAGCATGCTAAGAATGTCTGTATGAACAAAGACTCAATTTAAACTTGTAATAATTTAAAATTATATAAATTTTAAAAGTTTAAGAAATAAGCATATGGAAATTTTAAAGAAATATAAAATTAAAAAAACTTTAATACAATAATAAATTAAGAATAATAAATGAGATGGGGGAGCAAGCTCGACGCACCTCTTTAAAACTCTTTGTGGCTTTGACTAGACAGGTTAAGAATAATGTACCAGCAAAAAATTATATATACAATTTTTTCACATATAACTTTTTTTTCTTCTTAAATCCATGGCTTACAACGATATGCAACTATATTCTTACACCGAATCAGGTAAAAAAGTTAAACAACGCAGTAAATAAAATCTTTTATATCATTTAGAATTAATTCAAAACCTAAAGTGAAATATATCTCTTCTCCTAGCTCCTAACTCAAAAAGCTAAATTCTTAAAAGGAAGTTTTATTTTAAAATTAAGTAAATCACAAGTAACAGCCTTGGTAAAATAAACACTATTTTTAATAACAGCTTCTAATGTTATTAGGGCTGCAAGTGCAATTCGATTCTGCTTGCTGGTGGAGCTAGTGCATTAAGGTAAAGACTGTAATGATCAAGAACAAGGCAGCTCAAAAGCAATTAGAAGAAACTAGAAAGCATAACATTCAATGAAAAAACAAAACAAATGTAAAAGGTCTTTTTTAAAATCGCATATCTTAGTCCGCGAAAACTGGCGAGTGTTTTTTTTAGAGCCATCGCAAAAAGATAATTATTCACCGATGAAAGCGTTGATTTAATACGTTCTTATGAAATACGTTAATTGAGCTTAAAATTCCAAACTTTATAGGAATTTATATGAGAGATGCTCTTGTTCCAAAAAATCTAAAAAGAAGTGTGGAATCTTAAATTTGGATTCAATTAAAGGTTCAGGAACTCATTGGGCGTGTTTTTTTAAGAATTGTAAAAACTTATGCTATTATTTGGATTCATTCGGTGTTGAACCTTCAAAAGAACTTGAAAATTATATTCAATGTGATATTGTCTATTCAGCGTATCAAATGCAAAAATTGAATGAAATTATTTGTGGTCATTTGTGTTTATTCGTTCTTTTCGGAGTAGCTGTATTGAAATTAAATTTTCACTCAATTCTGCAAGAACTTTTTTTTTCTCTATAATAAATGAGTGTTAACATCTTTGGTAGTGAACCTGAAAAGGAACATTTTGGCCGCTCAAGGATTTCGAGGTACGCTCGAGGACCTCCATGGACGCTCCAGGACGTCCAGGAACTGTCAGGAATTGGATTAACATTTAGATGAAGAAGCGTAATTTTAATTATTGAAAATAAAAGGCTAGCAAATGTAGCTTTTCCTCGAGATGAAAACGATGTTACTTACAAAATTTTATATAGATAGATTTAGTAACGAAAATAAAAAGTAAAGCTGATGAAAACGTAAGATGTATAACATAGAACATATGAAGTCAATCAATAACTGAATTAAAATCTGAAGATGATCATGTTAAAAATTTTGTTGAAGAAGTGAAAGCTCAACTGTTTGATATGCATGCTAAAGTTTTGATAAAAAAATATTTTGATGAGCGCGTTAAAAAGAACGATTATAAACAGACTTGCGCATTACTAAATACTTTACAGAAGCGCGTGTACGGGTTCATGTCGTCCTTTAATTCATTCAAGATCCTGAATCAGGGATAGTTATCCGCTCGTAATTAGGAATCGAAAGGACCATGCTCGAAGAAACTGGTTATGTCGCCACTATTAAAGGATTCATCAGATCCAAATAGAATTCACATCTGGTGAATTATGATGAAATCTCGCTTTCCGTGAAGTTATTTATCAATGGAAATGAATTTAAAGATTTAGATATAAGTAAATATAAAGATGCAGATTTTAGAATTAATAGAATAAAAAACATTCATCTTAATGAAGGAGATATCATAAATTTTCAAGCTGCAAGTGATACAACCAATGAAAAATCTAAGCATACTATGCAAATGTTTCTAAAATACGATTTAGGAAATCCGAATGACCTTTTCGAAAATGATATATTGGGAGATGAACCTATTGAGGATGAGGAAATTAGGATGAATAATGTATTTGAAAAGATAGAAAATATATAGGGTTGCCTATGGAAGAGATGGAGAAAGAAAGATGGAAAAGGGAGAGAGAAAATTGGCTAAAGAAAAATGGAGATGAGGAGATGTCTAATAAAATTATGATGGAAATGATAGAAAAAGAAAGAGGGGTCCCTATAGAAGAGATGGAGAAAGCAAGATGGGAAAGAGAGAGGAATGAGATGTCTAATGAAATATTAAAAACAATTCAAAGGAAGTAAAATATATTATAAAGTTATTTGAAAGTTCAAATTAAGATAAATAAATATAAAGTTATAAATTATAATTTTTAATTAATTATTATTTATAAAAATTAAAAACAGAAAAACTTGTTTTTCTCTATAAATAAATAGATGGAAAACAAATCAGAGCTATTAAAAATTTTGAACTATTCAATGATTTACTTGCAGACTAGCAAAACTATATGATTTAAATAAAAATGTGATTTATAAGGTTGTTGAACTGAAAAATTAAATACAAAATATGGTTCCTCGCAATGTTTTGCAATTCTACGTGTAGAAAGAGGTATGAAAGTAACTATGTATTTCTTCTAAGAAATATGTAAACTATTGAATGATGAGCAAACTTAAATTATTCAATGAAGCAATATTAAAATGCAACATATTGGTGGATATCATCAAATTAATTTTTCATAAACCTTTTTTTCCTCTATAATAAACTGACACAGATTTGAAAATCTCTCCAATGACACATTGTAAATTCTGCAAAATAATTGGGGCAAACACTGAAAAGACTAAAAGAACTGCATAATTTTAGGAAAAATACCTATAATAGGCAACGATTAATGAGGAATTAGAAACTATTTCAAATAAATTAAATCGGTACATAAGATTTGTTAAGATTAGCATATTTAAAAAGTTATTCGGTAAAGAAACTTGAAAATGATGATGATTCAGATGATAAGACTAATTTAAAGTGTTTGGTAAAGAAAATAAAAAATTGTATTTATAATACATAAAATATATGATTAAATGGACAACTATTGAAAATCTATCAACAAATGTCAAAAATTTGATAGTCCTAAAAGTAGAATTAAAAAAACTAATGAAATTGGAAAACTTTTACTAGTAAAGATATCGAAGAATTAGGAGATCCTTTTAATAAATTTTATTAACTACAATTAACTTTCCTAAAAGCAATTATAAAGGTAGCTGCATGACGGTAAAACGAATATATTGAGAAATGATCATGATTCAAATCGATGAGAAAAAATTTAGATACAGAAACTGATTATTTGATTTATACTATTAATTTAAATAGGAAAATATCATATAAAATATTATATATAATATTTCATATCTTTTTTAATTTAATCAAATCCCATTTGTTAAGCTCACTTATTTTCTTCCATATTTTAGCTGTAATTCAATTTAATATAATTTTCTCTTTATAGAAACTTTCTGAAAATCAGATATATTACATTTGACACCACATAATGGTAGAAATTTAAAGCATTTATCATGAATATTTTTAAAAAAAAAATTTCTTACTGAACACTTTACGCGACTGGATTAAGATTTTCAAATTCATCAATGAGATTTAAATATTTTTTGGATAATAATTTTTTAGACCTTATTGTTTTATAATATTATACTGGCGGTTTCTCACTAACATATACTTGATGAATATTTTAATGGTTTATTATTATTATTTTGCGTATATTGTGAATGATAAGCTTCATCAATATTTTCATTTCTTTTATAAGTATTTACTAAATTGCGGCTGCCATATTCAATTTTAGAAATTTGCGATAATTTTTTACAACTCTGACAAAAACTATAGAATTGTTCACAATCTTAAACCATATGTGTTTGTAAACTCTTACAAAATGAACAACGACCTGGAATGTCTATTTGAATAAACTTCCTCCAACAATTGAATACTTTTTCTCATCAAGTTCAATTAATATCTTCATATTTATTAAAGAATTTTTTTTATTATAAATGGATTTTAACAATTTCCTATTAAATTGTCCTTATAAAATTTTATTGTAAGTAATAGGAGAAATCAGGAACGAACGAAGCGAGCAACTTCTGGAACATCTCCGAGTGAAATGAAGGGATGGTCCGGTAGCAAAAAATTAAAAAAATATATACACATATTCGAGATTTAAAACTATTTTTCAATTGTTCTTCCCGTAAACAAACCTTTATTAGTAATATAGAAACGGGGAGCGAAGCGTCTTCCGGGACATCTCCGAGTGAAATGAGGGGGTGGTCCGGTAGCCCCGTTTCTATACTACTTATATATATAAATATAAATATAAAATATATTATTATATATTATATATATATATTATATATAATATAATATATTATATATATATAATATATATATATATATATATATATATATATATATATATATATATATATATATATATATATATATATATATATATATATATATATATATATATTAGATTTATATATATATATTATATACTATATATATATAATATATATACATATATAATATATATTATAATATATATATAGTTACTATATATATATATCATAATATATTTATTATATATAAGTTAAAAATACAAAACGGGGCTACCGGACCACCCCCTCATTTCACTCGGAGATGAATGAAAATGAAAAAGGGGGTTATAAATTCGAACTTGTTTCATCACTATTTACCTTTAATAGTCAAAGTAGAAATATAAAATAGGCTTTAACTAACAATATATAAAATATATATATTTATGATATACCACATTATATACTATATATAATATATATATATACCTATTATATATATTATATATATATATATATAAATATATATATATATTTATATATATATATATATATATATATAATAGCAAACGCGTATTATTATATATATATATATATTATATTATTATATATATATATTATAATAATATTACTATATATATATATATATATACTGATATCCAGACTACTAAAAATAATGGGTTTTTAAATTCTTTCTTGTAATTGTAGAGCCAGGAAACTCATTTGGGAGGCAACAAGTCCTATTATGAGAAAGATTATGCATATTTTATTTTATGCACAGCGTAACCTCTTCAGCACATCTTATCAGAATCAACACAATTTTATCTTTTAATTCTCTTTTTATACTTGATTTTACAATAAAACTTAAAACCACAATTAAGACGCCTTCTTCACGACCAGGTATCTTTCTGGGACCGCAGGACTGAAGTTAGTTTCCGAACCACCGACCGAAGAACGATCGACCCAGAGGCATGGCCACCCCTGGCACGCATCTTAATATTATATTTCATATTTAAATTAAGAGGTGCTAATAAATCAATACACTGTCCCAAATAAACAAATAGATCGCTTTAAGTCCTTCAATTTGCATTACGTAGGTATTGATCTTAAGTGAACTTGTAATACAAGATATAAAACAATATTAGAAAGACATGGTGAATAAAAGCATCTAGCAAAGAAAACATTGACAAAGTACTTCACCCCTGCTCTCTTGAAAATCGTTCTACTAACTATATAAATACTTTGAGAAACCTCGCATATAATACACTAAAAATTTGTTTAAATGTCTTAGTCAAAGACAAGATAGAAGAAATGCCTTTATAAAAAATTATACTTATACCATGCATTTGTGATCACAACCACACTAACAGAAAGCGGATCGTATTATAAGGAACATACCATCGACAAATCTATTTGATACACCTGGCTTTTATAATAACTTATATTCGGGCAAGTGAAAGGGATCTGTATCATTCTAATGACCCCAATAATAAATGACCTCACACCAATTCGATGAATACTATCTATAATATATACTATTATATATATATTATACTTATTAATATATACTATATATAATATAATAAATATATATATATTAATACTATATATATACTATATAATACTAATTATATATTAGTATATAATATATATAGGTTGTTTATTAGATACTAAAACTAATATATAGTATATATATACTATATATATATATATATATAACTATATCATATTTCATATATATATATTATAAATATATATATTATATACTAATATAGATACGATATAGATTAGCATAGATAAGATACAGAATGATAGATAGACTTAGAATGACTAGATAGGATAAGTATACGATACGCATAGACTAGATAGATAGATAGAATATAGAATACGATAGAATAGATAAGATAAGATAGAGAGGTCACTGCCTCATCAACGACCTAATAAGCGAAGAGATGAGAGAGAGAGAGATGAGAGAGAGCGAGAGAGAGACGGAGAGGAAAATAAAAAAATTCACACAGTAGATAAGGTATTTATTTTCATTTCCCGTTGAAGTATATGATTGAAAGAAGAAGCTAAAGTTATTTAATAAATTGCCACAGTTTTATTTTTACAAGACAACAGGTAGATTAAATAATTAAATAATTAACAAAAAATCAAGCTTTCCTGGTCGGTGGCGAATCCACTTCTTCAGGACTGAAAGTAAATGCAAAAAAGTTGAAGAGATTTTAGCTACTTTTTCATAACTGGCTACTTGGTCATTGTGTTAAATCTTCGTATTGATGAAATATTTACTGATGAGTTAGATTTTCTTTAGTAGATTGCTGAGGGAGACTGATTCTTCCAAGTAAATATTAGTTATTTCGTCTGTGTGGTGTTCTCCTTTTTGTAAATTGAAATTATTGTTGATTTTTATGATAAAGGATTCAATTACTTTTCTATTTTCTGTATCCTGCATAGGTTTAATGATGGTAGCGGTATTAGTGTTAATTTTATGGTTACTGGTCTGACGGTGTTTAACTAAGGATGATGATTGTTTATCGTAGTATAAATCGTTCTTATATTGATATATTCTGATATTAAAGTTGTTAGTTTCTCCGATATATTTTTATATTTTTTTTACAATTTTCACAGTTTATTACTTAAATGAAAGAATTTTTGTTTAGGTTATTGTTATTTAGTTTTAATGCGTGCTTTGGAGTTATGTTATTAGATTTAACTGTTTGCATGTTATTGGGTATCTAGTTTCGAATAACATTTTTTTTTGTAAATTTTGAACCGGTAGTATGTTTGAAAAGGAGTTGTTATTAATAGTTATTTGCAAATATTTTTGCCTTGCTTTTCGTAAAGATTTATTAACGCGTGCTATTTGGGGAAATCTTAGCATTTGACTAGAAAATGTATTTCTAAGAGTTTTTAATTTCAGATTTGTAAATTTGAAGACTGCAACAGTTTTAAACTGCCATCAGTAAGAAATAGGTTAGCTTAAGCTACGGCTTTTTGTAGACAGCATCAATTGGCGGCAAACCAGATTATATCTATTATATAATATCAATATTGTTTCAAAAGTATAAAAAAAATAATGATAATAAATATACAGTAGGGAAACCTTTTAGACTAAAAGGTATAATATATATATTCATATATATATATAATATTGTAAAAATATAATATATAAAAATATATATATTCAACAAAGCGCCCGATAGCTCAAGTGTTTCATGAGCACTCGCCAAAATAGCGAAGGTCCCCACGGTTCAGCCAAACTACGGTCGAGTGGGAGAAATGTAGCAGCATAACTATCCTCCCCTTGAGCGCCTTTGGCCTTCAAACGAAGTACCACCTTATTCCTTGATGAGGGCTCTGTCCTGATTGACATAGGCTGTTATTATCTCTTCGCTAAATAAAACATACATAACTGATTTAGAAGAAGGTTTTACGAGGAAATATATGAAGAGATGCGAACATATAGAGTTGCTACGGTCCAGGATATTTGATACAGCAGAAAAAGCTGGTACTTTTATTCTCTAATATGGCCTATTTTTAATTGTAAAACTTTCTATGCTGTCAGATGCAATCAATTGTTACATAAAAGTTCTAGAATAATAAATTCTAGTATCCAATATTCCATACACGGAAGTCGAGGGCGAAATTCATCGTCCATCTTACATTATCGGAGCCAGACATAATAGATTAAACTTTGAGAAAATGCAGGTAAATTTCTAAAACTCGCATAAAACTATGCTTACCTAAAACGGGCGATATTGGTATGAACCCCATGCCATACAACCTGCAAATCTGTTTAACAGTATTATAATCTAGGAAATTAAAGTCTACAATGGATATCGTGATCCAAAAGTCTAATACGTGAGAAACCACATAATCTAGAACTTGCGATATCCAATAATGATTACCCAAAGTTGAGACAGCTTTTTGCTATTACTCAAACCAAAAAGAATTTCTAAAAACTACCGGTGAAAGACCATATTCTTCAATAGCTTTCAAACTTGAACAAAACAAAGAAATCAGTAGTCTCTCTCCTCAGAAAAGGTAAAAAATTAATAATAATTATGAACACCAATGACTACCTCACAAAATCATTTAACCTACTCAAGGATACCAATACATACACCCCTATAAACAATAACCCATTAAAAAACTCTCAAAATCTTTTCAACAAATCTCTATCTAAAATTATTCCTCTTCAAAAAGACCTTATTCATAAATTCAAAGCATATCTCCCCACTCTTTCCAGATTTTATGCCATCCTTAAAATTCACAAAGAAAACATCCCTCTACGACCCATAGTTTCAAATATTAACTGTATTACTCAAAACGTATCCAAATGTCTTGCATCTCAACTAAAACCCTTCACAGAAAATATTTCCACCTCCCACATAAAAAATTCAGAACACTTTATCCAAAACGTCCATAATAAAAAATTCTCGGATTATCACGTAGTTAGTATTGACGTGATTTCATTATTTACTAAAGTACACGTAAATTTTATCGTCAATCTACTAGAACAACACATATCTCATAACAATATTATTTTTTAACCGTCTTTTTCTACCATCAAACAATTAATCACCCTTACTTTGGATCACTCACACTTTAATTTCCTAGATAAATACTTTAAACAGATTTCAGGTTAATGCACGGGTTCATCCCTATCCCCGGTTTTTAGTAACATATTTATAGAGTTATTAGAAATTTACCACATTTTTCCTCAATTTACATCTATAGTCTGGCTCCGATAGATACATCATTCGCCCTGCATTCGATGTAGGATACAAAGTAATTCTGAAACTTTATAACAATATTCATACAGACATAAATTCCAATAGAAAAGGCCATGGTATAAAATACACTTTCTAGACTTACAAATATCCTGGACCTACAACCAATTTCCATCCTTCAATATTTACCGTAAACCTTCTTCAAATCCTTTACTTTTTTTAAAGAGATAAACACCATCAATCACGGGCAGAGCCCAATAAGAGAATGTTACTCGTTAAAGCGAGAAGACGAAAAGCAACGCCAAGGGGAGAAAAAAGCTCAAATTCTCCCACTCAACAGTGCGAACCTGGACTCGCCTTTATTATACTATATATATATATATAATATATATATATATAATTATATATATATATATATATTATATATATATATATATAATATATATAATATATAGATATATACTGGTTTTTTCCGCACATTGGATGCTTCTTACAAAAATAGCCGTTTAGTAAACATATTCTTACAGGCATTTTAGCTTTTGAGTCCTCAAATTTACAATTCTGGAAATTAAAACTTAAAAAAACATTTCTACAAACTAGATTATCGTCAAACACCGTTAAAATCTCTGACGGAAAGCAAAAAAAGGGCAAAATATTTATAACAACCTTTTTAAACATTGTAAAGATCCAAATTACAAAAAATATTATTGAAAATATTATTAAATGCGTAAAAACAGTTAAATCTAATAACATAACTCTAAACACGCCATAAAACAAATACCCAATAATCTAAAACAAAAATTCAATCATTAACGTAATAAACTGTGAAATTTGTACAAAAAGATATGGGGAAACTTAACAACTTCAAGATCAGGATATAATCACATAAAGAACGATTGAAACTACGAAAACAATTCATCATCCTTAGGTTAAACACTCGTCAGACCAGTAACTATAAAATTAACAATAATACTGCTTACCATCTAAACCGTACAGGATAGGATACAGAAAATAGAAAACTAAATGAATCCTTTTGTCATAAAAAACATCATCAATTTCAATCGACAAAGGAGATACCACACAGACGACAATAACAATATGTACTTGAAAGAATCAGTCATCCTCTCAGCAATCTACTAAAGAAAATTAGCTCATCATAAATATTTGCCATTTCAATACGAATTAGACAACCAATTAGTCATTATGAAAAGGAAGCATAAATCTTTTCAACTTTTTTGCAGTTAACTTTCAGTTTCCTGATGGAAGTGGGTTCACGTACGACCAACGAAAGCTTGATTTTTTGTTAATTATTTAATTATTGAATCTAAACCTGTGGTCTTGTTGTAAAATAAACTGTGGGCAATTTCATTAAATAACTTGAGCTTCTTCAAATTCAATCATTACCTCAAAGGAAGAAAATCATTATTATATATGTATATATATAATTATATATATTAATATAAATTATTTAATTATATTATATAATATATATATATATAATATATATATAAATATATAATATATTATTATATACTGTATATAATATATATATAATAATATATATATATATTTATATAAATATAATATATTATATATATATATATATATAGTATATATATATATATATATATATATAATATTATGTATATTATATATATATATATATATATAATATTAATATATATTATATATATATATATATATATATATATATATAATATATATATATATGTATGATGTATGTATGTATTGTATAACCCAGATGCTGCTTTGAACTTCTTACTAATTTTCAAATTTATAAACTGATAACTGGTAAATAAAATAAAAAAAAAAACAATAGGTCGATAATATGAGAGAATAGCGCCTAGTTAAGAAAGTTTTACTCTTCGGAAGATGCGTGGAAAATCAAAAGCATTAATTAAAGAAAAGTAAGGTCGGTAGCACGATCCTTCGCTTAATCTGTAGATAATCAGAGAAAATATAACCAAGTAGACATAATTACAAGGTAATTGCGACCTTTCCGTACTACAGTAGGCGTAAATAATATAATAATTCAGTATACGCGATGTGATAGGCCACACTGAAAAGTAGGCCTGCCAAGTTACTCAATACCAAGAGACCGCCTGTTGCGGACTGAGGACAATATATACCCGGTGCGTTGAGACTGAGCTATCCTTCCCAACCTAAAAAAACGGTTCTAAGAACAGTTAATAAAGGCAACCGAGCTCCCTTCAAGCGACATCACCAGGTGTCCAGCCTGTCCTATCTTTCGTTCTTAATAATAGATGTTAAAATATTGCATAATAATCGCAATTATTAAAGATGTTAAAGAAAGAACTATAATAGGAAGGTTAAGAATTAACTGCCTTCTCCGGGATTAAACCACCGCATGTTGCGACTGAGGACAATGTACCCGGTGCGTTACGACTGAGCTATCCTCCAAGCAAAAACTTGGATTCAAGAAAACAGTTATAAAGCAAACGAGCTCCCTTCAAGGCGACACTCACCAGGTGTCCATCTGTCCGTTATCCTTTCGTCTTATTTGTAGATGTTAATATGAATAATAATCGCAATTATATAAGAGGTTTAAAGAAAAAAACATTATAATAGAAGGATAAAGATTTAACTGCTTTCTCCGTTTTTAACAACCACCCGCCATGTTGGGCGACTGAGGACAATATAACCCGGTGCCGTACGACTGAAGCTATCCTCCAAAGGCCGAAAAAACTTGATCAGAACAGTTATAAACAACCGAGCTTCCTGTCAAGCACATCACCAGAGTGTCAAGCCGTCCTATTCCTCTTCTTTATATTTGTAGATTAAATATTTGCATATAATTCGCACATGTATATAAGATGTTTAAAGAAAGAACATATATAGGAAGGTAAAGAATTAACTGCCTTCTCCGGGATGAAACTCTGCCATGTTGCGACTTGAGAAAACATATACCGTGCGTTAACGACTGAGCTTTCCTCCAGCCAAAAAAACTTGGATTCAAGAAAACAGTTATAAGCAACCGATCCTTTTCAAGGCGACATTCAACCCAGGTTGTCCAGCCTGTTTTCCTATCCTCGTTCTTTCATATTGTAGATGTTAAATATTGCAAATATCGCAATTATATAACATGTTAAAGAAAGAACATATATAATGGGAAGGTAATTACTGCCTTCTCCGGATTGAACCACCGCCATGTTGCGACTGAGGGACAATATACCCGGTGCGTCACTGAAGCTATCCTCAAGCAAAACTTGATTCTAAGAAAGTTATAAGCAACCCGAGCTCCTTCAAGGCGAAATCACCAAGGTGTCAGCTGTTCCTATCCCTCGTTCTTTATATTAGTAGATGTTAAAATATTGCATATAATCGCAATTATATAAGATGTTAAAGAAAGAACAATAATAGGAAGGTAAAGAATTAACTGCTTCTCTGGGATTGAACCACGCATGGTTGCGACTGAGGACAATAAACCCGGTGCGTTACGACTGAGCTATCCTCCAAGCCAAAAAAACTGATTCAAAGAACCTTATTAAAGCAATACCGAGTCAATTCAAGCCGACATTCACCATGTCCAGCCTTCGATTCTCCTCGTTCTTCTATATTGTAGATTGTTAAATTATTTGGCATTAATATCGCCAATAATATTAGATGTTAAAAAAGAACATATAATATGGGAAGGTAAAGAATAACTGCCTTCCCAATTATGTCTCTTTATACTTAACACTAAATAATTGTTGACGGCTTTTTATTCTCAAAATACCACAAATTGTAAACCTGAGGCGTATTTTATATATTGGACAATGTTACACTATTTTATTCTCCTTTTACTCAAAAACTTTCCGAACGAACTTATATTTGATGAGATTTTAATTTGCTTCAACGCTTAACGGCAACAAATCTGTACTGTAAGATTTTGTCTCAGTAGTCAACGATTATAATATTTACGATCTTTACTAATATGATCGATATGTCGATATACGAGAATATCCGATATTTAAGACAAGAAAAAATTGGATGTAAAAATTATTTCTTTTTGCTTTTCTTATGTGGTGAGATTTTAATTGAGTCTTTGTTTAAAAAAAAAGTTGTATATAATGTGTTAGAGGCAATAATGAGTGGTAAATGTTCAATTATTAGCTTTTCAACCGAAGAAGGAGGGTAGAAATGACAAAGAAAAGTCCAAATCTCATGAAAGCTCTGATTCCTAATTTATATTACAACATAAAAAAAAGGATGAATGAATCAGTGTTAAAAAAAAGCGTTAGTTTGGTTGTTTTTTTGAAGAGACCGCATTATTCAAAGAGTTTTAAATAGAAGAAAAATCTCAAGATAAGTCGTAGGGTTTTCAAATGGCTAAAAAAAACTCGCAAGAAAATACACAATGGATAATGCCTATTGACCAAAGACATTTAGTGGGCCCACGAAAAACCGTTTGTACTTATCAAAATGAAAACAAAACTTGTAGGCTAAATCTTAAGTAAAAATTAGTCTCAGTAATACGAATAAATGGCCTTTTATCGAATCATGTTGCAAAAAGAAGGTGTATCACTTGATTCACAGGGTCTAATAGTTTTCTAGCGGCCAAAATAGCAGCAAAATAAAAGTAATTCTATACGAATTGAAAACCCAGGCGAGAATGAAAATTAATGGTTACGATGTGCTATGATTTAAAAAAATTCGTGCATTTCCCCTACTGTTACGGTGACTTTTTTTGGCTAAAAAACAAAGGTCTAGATTTATAAATGTGGACTGTTTTAAGGAAGTGGAGGTCCGTCTCAATTTGATTTCTACTTTAACAGCATAATAAATAAATCAGTGGAAGGTTCTATACGTGCAACCGGGAACTTGATCTATAGGACAGGTCTGGTTTTGTTAGATGTAAATACTGGTAAGTGAGATCACTTCAGGAGTATTTTATTCTAGTACAAATTTGAACTGCGGTTAATCGCGAGTAGTTAGCAGTTATACGAAATAGTCTGCCGGATCTGAGGGTGTCTCCTATACAGGTTTCCTGGTTGCCTTTGACCCGAAGTGTGAGCGAAGTTCGTGCTGAGGTATCTTGTCCTCCATAGGCGGTCCTTATTCTATTTGAAGAGAGCACTCTTTCATAGGTTTAAGTCGCGAATCTTTTTAGCTTGTCGTGGTCAAGTGGTAAACACGCCGTGCTACTATTCGCAGGCCCTGGATCTAATCCTGGTAAGTCGAAGAATCACCAA
>JABUQX010041008.1:10000-22500 GCA_015478945.1 Trachelipus rathkii | reverse complement strand
ACCACTACTAAACGCACCTTGTTCTCACCAATCAGTCCCTCATCACTCGACGACTCTTTCGACCAAAATACCACATATATCTTCCCTACAAACACTCAATAAACTATTCCCCTATAATTTCTACAGTTTCCCTTTTCTCCCTTACCTTATAAGGGTACTATTTACCGCTCTCCTCCAATCCCTTGGAACAAATTACCCCTCCATAAACGCTTTATACACAACTTCCAAATCCAACAACACCATCTCGCCGCCGCTCTTGATCATTTCACTTATAATTTTCATTTATACCTGCAGATTTACCATTCTTCAACTTTCTCACCCTACCATTACTCCTTCTTACTAATAACCTCATCCCCAAAATGACCCTATTCTTCTTGCACCATCAAAACCAAACACATTCACTAACACCTCATCATTACTGTTAATATTGTGCAAATTTAAGTGTTTCTTCCACACTCCCCTCAATCATTGTCATCAGTACAAGGCACCATCCCTATGGCATTATTCTAGCGATTCCCCTTATTTCATTCTTAACCTTTCGCGCTCCTTTCCTTCCTATATATAATATAAAATATATATATTAATATATATAATATATATATATAATATATATATATTATATATATATATATATATATATTATATATAATATTATATATATATATATATATTCAGGTCGTAACAAATGGGTAAGCAGGTAGGTACTTCTGCCTAAAATATTTTAGGTCTTTTTAATAAAATAAGTTTTAAAATTAACTAAATGATTACATTTTATGTGAAGGAGAGAAGAAGTAGTCCGACGTTCAAATTAAATTTAAAGAAAACAACTACATTAATCAATTATTAATTTAGTTATAATAAAATTCCTATTTGGAATTTTCCTCCTATTCTGTTTCTTAGAGTAAAAATTTTAAGGCTACGGACGTAAAATAATTGTTTCATTTTCAGAATGATTTATATTAGGGTGCAGTTCATTCCTTACCGCCTTGCTATACGCTTTTAAAAGGTACGAAAATTTTCGCTCATTTCCATGTACATACGTACGAATAAATTGGAAAATGTGAGAAAGATCTCGTTCTTCTATCGCTCTTGCTAATCCTCTCCTCTCTTTCTTCTCTCTCTCTCTTCTCTCTCTCTCTCTATTTATATATATTATATATATATATATATATATATTATATATATATATAATATAATTATAAAATATATAATAATATTATATATTATATATATTATATTATATATATATATATATATATATATATATGATATATACTACTGTTAATATATATATATAATAATATATAACATAATATTATATTATATAATATTATAATATATATATATATTATATATAATAATATATATATATATATATATATATATATATATATATATATAATCGGAGTAAGTTTTGGATACAAAACAATATTTTTGAAATCAACTGTGTCGGCAATATGTTATAAAATCTTCTACAGTTCACAGAACCACCATTCCTCTACTCGCTGCCATGATCGATTTCAATTCTGATCATACAAAAAACATTCTTTATTCGAAAACAAAACAACTTTCGTTAGAAAGACTGCATACACACATGTCATATTATGCCCTTTAAAAGACTCCTTTCCACTATAAGACTTAAAATTCTCTCACAAGACGTAACCTTGTTTTGTTGAGCTTCGACAAAAACCAAAACAATTTTCATTCTCGAACGTCTTTTCACTAAATAATGTGCTATAACTTTGCAAAACAAATCCCCTTGCATTTTCCTTCCCCACGATGAGGATCGAGTGGCTCACAAAATCTTTAGTGAAGCTACTTCATTTCGTCTGCCAAAGCCAAGCCAAGCGTTTGTTCTTATAAAAGGATACGAAAGGATAGAGTGAAAGTAGAGTGCGTCTTTTGCTTGAAGCAAGAAAAAATATATTCTCCCAAAGTTACTTTTACCTACCCAACCCTTGTGTATCGTATAATAAAAACATGTGTATGTACATACTTGTATGGGATATATATATATATATATATTAATAGAATATATAATATATATATTTGTGCATGCATCCTTTTCCATCACATACTGTTATTTTATGTATATTTTTCCTTTTAAATATTAAATTATCTGTATATTTATTTATGCGGGTGCATAAATCGTTTTTCCATGGCGTCCATTAGGATTTACTTGATAATTAGTGAGGTAAATATGCATGTTAATTGTATCATGTATTGTAACATCACAGCCGGTGATTCAAAATTTAATGAGGTATGATAATGAAAATGGGCTCATTTATGAATATTTCTATATTTCATTTCATTTTTATAAATAACTATTGTGTTTAATTGTGTTATAATATTTAATTAATTATTATATTAAATTATATTGAATTACTTGTAAGAATAAAGTTTTTACAATGAAATATATATATTTATTATATTACTGCAGAACAAGCTTCAATTCTTACTTTCTGCAAAGTTTTGATAATGATTTTAACTCGATTATTGTACTGTAATTTGTGGGGACATTTCATTTATTTCGAAATTCTCTGTTTTGATAAACAGGTTGTGTGGTTTGGGTCCCATGTTGGGACGAATTTGTTGTTGAATTTATGTTCCGAGGTCTTAAATGCTTCCTAAAATAAACGAGTAAAAGGCAAGACTTTTATTCATGATAACCTGCAAAAGTAGAGAGTGTCATCGGATGGTTCTCCAAAGACAAAAACAAACTCTACAAACTGGCAACCTTGCCATTGGATAGAAGGACGTGGAACTTCAAACAGTCAGATGCAAACAGCGCCACAACCAACACCACCCACAACCTTCACAAGGAGCCAATACATGGAAACAAGGTACACAAGTAAGACTTTCTAATTAAAAAATACATTTTTTTTAATTTTAAGGGAAGAGTTTCCCCAGCTGAACAGTCAACGGTCGAGAGACAGTCTCTCCCATTACTCAGCAAGCAGCCAAGCGGAGGAAAGGGTCCTCCCACAACAGCTTCACAAAGGAAGCTCCTAGCCAAGCGGAGGAAAGGGTCCTCCCACAACAGCTTCACAAAGGAAGCCCCTAGCCAAGCGGAGAAAAGGGTTCTCACGAAGATTTTAAAAGAAAATTACAAAAATCTTCTACCCTTCCCTCCCCATACACAAGGTTTCAAACATTTTAAAAGTTGCGCGCGCAACAACTATTAAAAAGTAAATAATACAAACCATTTTATTTGAATACATTCTTTTACAAGATTATCTAAAAAAGGTTGTCAAAAATATTTTAATTTTAGGTATTTTTATTTTTTCTGAGTGATCATTCATAAATTGGTTTTTATGTAGTGATAAGATGTTTTATATTTTATAGCTTTGGTTCCAGGAAAGTGTGTAATTTTAAAGGGTATTTTAAGTGTGGTATATTATTGTCAGAGTTGACAAAAAATTTGTGTAAAGTGCTAATTTTTAAGTTGATAACGAGTAGAAGTAAGTCTTATCAATATTGATTTTCCAAACTGTGTTTACTCTTTTTTCTTCTTAAACACTTTCTCCTTAATTAACCTTCCATTCTCTAAAACTTGGAGTAAATACTAATACACTCATATATATATATAATATATATATATATATATATTATTATACGAATGTAATATTTTTTAGGGAGAAAGAATTAAGCAAACAGACACAGACCGATTGGACAAAAAGTTACGCATAGACACACACACACACACCCATACCCACTCGCGCATGCGTAGAGAAGCTTATAACACACATCTGAAGGTCAAACGTAACGTAGCGAACGAGAGAGAAACATAGAAATGAAAAGATTATAGATATTGCCATTTCTATTTTATTCCGTTTAGAAAATTTTATTTCACGTTTTAAGCCAGTGTATATATATATAATACGAGATATATATATACAGGGGAACGTTTAGTAGCTTTTTGGGGAAATAAGAAGTTTCTTTTTTTTTAAAGATTAAAGTATCTTTTCTTTTCGTAAGCCAGCTTATATATATATATATATATATATATATATATATATATATATATATATATATATAATATATAAATACAGTCACGAGAGTACAGTGTTTTTGCAGACATATGTGTAGTCAACGAGGATTAAAAGTGTCTTTATTAGAAGTTTTGGCAAATCAGACAAGACTAAGTATAGCTGTTTTATGATTAACATTTTTAATCAGTGTTTTTATAATGGTTTTAGAGAGAGAAAAATAAAAAACTCATTCAAGAAGCTTACGTAGCTTATATTTTTTTAACTTAACCATTAAAAAGATTTTGTGTTTATTTTAAGACGAGCATAATAATAATTAAACAGTGATTTTTGTGGTGGCGTTTTAATTTTAATTAACTTCATTTTAGCGTTGGTTGTCTCTAAAAAATTGTTTGTCTTTTGAGAGATGGCGACGAAGCCCGTTTCAGATGATGAAGAGGTGATTAGAGATAGAGGGGAGAATAAAGGAAATTTCGAAGGTGATGAAGAAGAAACCGAATTACTTCGGAAGCAAAGGCAAGAAGAATCAGTAAAAAATAAACAGAGGGGGCAGCTCCCTCCAGGAGAGGTACCCCCTAGACTCAACCTTGCACCTAATTTCTCTTTAAGACCCAATCCTCGAACAGAAGAGACTGCCCGGAGGGACAGCGATCAAAGATTTTCTCAGCAATCAACTCTCTCAGACAACACAATAAACCCATCAGCAAGGCCAGGTACAGAACCTGACACGACTCACCGAAGGTCCCAGGCGAATTGGAGCGGTGAGGGTAATTATTACGTCCGTAACTTAAATAGGAACACATGGGAAAGCACAGTAAACTCTCCCATGATTCAGCCAGGTTTAGACAGTCGATCATTCGACCCCAACCAGATTTGGGGTCAGGGCCCCGCTCCCACCGAGCACACGACGACGCAGCCACAGCAAGGGAACGTCCCTTGGGGATGGTCTGGTGGACATCAAGCACAGATGTATGCCTCTCCAGTACAGAGCAGACAGGGTCAAGGCACCCATCCACCCCAGGAAGGGTATAATGCAGCATCTCAGTCCAATCCAGCCCCCCTATACCAATCAAACTTATTTAGTACAGCCTTTCCCGAGATTCCGGAGGATCTCAAATTGTTTGGTTTAAATCTGAATACAAAGGTTTGGCAAGGAATTAGCTTTAACGAATACGTTTCAACGCTACACGAGAGATTGGGCATGCTAGGCCCGTTAACAGAGAAGCGGAAAATATCCTTCGCAAAGTCGATGATATCTAGCAAACTCGAATCAGAATCCAGAGACTATCTCTTACACGATCCGACTCTGTCTAGTTGCACAAGATTGGAAGATTTCCTCTTGCAGTTACGCATCTTTTTACAACCAGACAACAAAGACACGATTTTTGATCTTCTCTTGGAGTTTATGTCTTATCAGAGAGACAAAGACATGACATTTACTGCATTTGTTTTGAAATTAAAAAACACCTTATGGAAGTATCAAGTGAAACTCTGCGAGATTGACGCCACAGCAGGCTTTACTTCCAAGCACATAAATATCATGGTAACCACCAAAGTATTAGAGAACGTGAGAGATAGGAGAGATGGTGAAAGACTAAGGGAAAAAATTTTGAAAGTCTTTGATGCAAACATAAGCATAGTAGAGCTATTAGAGAGATTTGCACAAATTTCCAGAGGAGCTTTATTCAAAGTTAATCAAAAAAGACAGACAGAGAATAGAACTACTAAAGTGTTTATGGCCAGAGGTGAGCCAGAAGACCAAAGAACGATTGAGAATGATAATTCTCAAAGGAGATCGAAGAGATCCTCCTACAGACCGAAATATGAAGCTAAAGAAAAGAAAGAAGTTAAGACAGAATTTGTTTCCCGAAAGAACGGAGGAGTTTTTAAGAGGTTGTCCGAAGAAGAGCTAAGGCACGACTGGTGCTTTGAATGCGAGTGCGTGGGGCACTCCGGAAAGACATGCAAATGGAATTCCCCATACTGCCGCTATTGTAGGAAGTCCCACCGAAGAAAAACAACCGCCGCTTGTAAGGATGCACCTCCATGGAGGCCTAACCCCGACGTGGATCAAATGGTAATCCCCTTTAACAGTGCAGAAGATTTCGAGAGGAACTTGAAAGCAAAAGAAGGGAACCAGAAAAGTCAAAGGACTTCCGCCAGTAATAAAGAAGAATACGAACCTCACGCGAAGAGAAATACGAGAGTTTATCTAGCCCAAGGACAAACGCTGGATACAGATCCTAGCGAGGAGGAAGAGGAAGAAGAAGACGACGAAGAATCGAACTATGTAAGCAACTTCGCCGCCCCCAGAGTTCGATTTCATTAAGAATATATATATATGTATATATATATATATACTCTCTAAAATAGCAACAATATATATATATATACTATAATATTATTGATGTAAAATCATAGGTTTGATATGATTTTCGGTCAGTTTTTAGATAAAGGTTTAGGTTTTGCTCCGAAACTGTCGGAAGCAACAGGAAGCCCGTTTCGAGCGGCACATATCGTTTTTTTTTATTTTTATTATTGAATTGAAGAGGGAACCGATAACTAAAAGTAAATCATAGCTCTGTTGAATGCAATCCTTCGTAAAAAGACTTGCGTAATACATCTTATTATATTTGATGGTACATAACAGTGTTCTAGGTAGTAACCGAACCGAGTCTTCAAACGGAAAAGACTTAAGTTATTTCATCTCATCATGTCTGATGTTGCGTAATAGCGCTTGAAAGTTAGGTCCTTTTAAAGGAAGTTACCAGTTTTTGGGATGATGTTTTCCCCTGTGTTTTTCCTGAAGTATCCTAAGTTTACTATGTTTTTATAGTTAGCCGCTCCATTCTTTTAATTTTTTAATATAAATTTTAAAAAGCAAAGGTTTTAAAAAACAGTTTATTTCATAAACTTCGTAAAAGGAGACTCAAACGATTGAGACAGCCTCTCCTAAAGCAGATAGATAAGGAATTTATACCGTTATTTTCCTACAGCGTTGATTTAAAAGATGTCCAGTGAACATTTTTTTTTGATAACATTTTTTTTTGATTTTTTTTTGCTCTTTTAGGTTAGTGAAAGCTACTCTTTCAAAGATGTTCCGATGAACACGTTCTATATAGATATAAGAATCTTTCCAGATTTGGAAACACGTTTTTTTTTGCTCTCTTGATATTTTAAAATATCAAATTTAATCTTAAAATAACCTAGTCTTTACCATTGAGAGAACTTTTGCCAAACGTTTAATTTCTTTTGAGCATCGAAGGAAGAAACGAAAAGCATTTAGTTTTGAACTTAAAGCATAAGTTTTGTATATATTACTAAGATTAGTCCACATTAGCTTCATAGTTATAATCGCGCTTATTTTTTTTATTTTTTTTTACATAAATGTGTTTCGCTCAGAGGGGGGAACAACCATTTTTTAAAAAATAAAAAATAGGATAAAAAATAAAAAAATAAAAAACTTATTTTATAGAAAAAAATATAAATAAATAATAATAATAAGGATATAAGTCTACTGGTTTAGTATATAGTTGTTTTATATTGTACATTGCTTACTTATTTGTCTACTGTCTATTTGTCTACTGGTTTAGTATATAGTTGTTTTATATTGTACATTGCTTACTTATTTGTTTTAAGCACAATTTTAAAGATGTACTTCAGGTTAGCTACCGCCGTTGGTGAAGCTATTTCAAGTTGTGTTTAGGCAAAAATCAAGAGTTTCTTGCCAGTTGGCTAAGGGGAAAATATATAGAATGGTGGCTATATTTAAAAACCTGTTTGGCTGACGTAGTGAGCATTTTTGTGTGGGTGCTCCGGAAAAATGATGTAAGAAACAAAGGTTGCCGCCGGCGCATAAAGTACATCCTAATAACATATGAGTAAGGCAGATTTTAGTAAGTTTAGTCTAAAATAGATGAATAGTCTTAAAAGTAATGTAACTTAGTATTTTTAAGATTTTTTCCGAAAATAGTCTTACGTTTAAGAAGAAGTTTTTAGCTTCATTTTTTAGTATTTTTAAGAAGTTTTTAGTTTCATTTTTTTTTCAAGTTAGTTTTAATTTCCTTAATTTTTAGAAGAAATATTCTTAGCATTCACTGCTACGAACTTACGATTAAGTCAGTAACCGCTTTGTTTTAACTAACCATTAACTTTAATGTTTACCGTCTTGTTTTGATTAATCTTAAAGTCTATCTGATCATTTGATTAATCTGGCGACCATTTTATTATTAGAGAACTAACTTTGTTTTATTAAGTATTGATCTAATATTTTCTTTTTAGTAGTTGATATCAATTTCGCGATATTAACATTATTAACACTTGCTTCAATTTTTTTAGTTGATATCAATTTCGCGATATTAACATTATTAACCTTGCTTTAATTTACATGATTAATTTTAAATTAGGCCAAAGCAACGTAAACTAACAATTAAAACCGCCTCTAATAAAATAGTTTAAAAAAAAATAGCAACATCTTAAGAAGAAAAGCGTTTTAAGAAATGAATAAGAAATAGTTTCGGACTACCGTGCACCACTGGTACCCACTTACCAAATTTTTAGATCTACACTACATATCCGAAAATATTATACCTCAGACACCAGACTTGTCTTGTTTTCCTACCTTGTTTTAAATCTATCAGAGTTTAGCATGTAACTCTTCTGGACAGTTTTCTTCATGTTCCAGAATCTGTAAACTCAACCATGTCCTTCATCCTGGAGATGCGAGACTACCATCTCGATGGATGCAAGATATGTGCTCTTCTTTAAACAGAATGCACACCCATGTTGATTTATTCAAATCTTTCAGATAAAGATTCCTTTCTTAAAGGGGTTATCGGAATTCAGTTTTGAATACAAAACAATATTTTGAAATCAACATGTGTGGCAATATGTTTATAAAATCTCTACAAGTTTCAACAGACCACATTCCTCTACTCGCTCCCACGATTTCAATTCTGAATCATACAAGAAAACATTTTCATTCGAACAAACAAACCTCGCCTAGAAACTGCATACAAAATGCATATATGCCCAAAATTCTCTCACAAGACGATAACTTTGTTTTGTTAGCTTCGTACAAAACCAAAACAATTTCATTCTCGAACGTTCTTTGACTAAATAGATCGTGCTAACTTTGCAAAACAAAACTCCCCCTTGCATTTTCCATTCCCTCACGATAGGAAAGGATCGAGGTTGGCTCACAAAATCTTAGTGAAGCTACTTCATTCGTCTTGCTAAAGCCAAGCCAAGCGTTTGTTCTTATAAAAGGATACGAAAGGATAGAGTGAAAGTAGAGTGCGTCTTTTGCCTGAAGCAAGAAAAAATATATTCTCCCAAAGTTACTTTTACCTACCCAAACCCTTGTCGCTCCATCTTAAGTATCTATGATGTTTACATACAATATGGATATATATATATATATATATATATATATATAACATATATCTCACTGCCGTTATTATCATACATTCTTTTTACCATTTCACATACTTTTATTTAATGTATATTTTTCCTTTTTAAATATAAAAACAGGCAGTATATTTATTTATGCGGGTGCATAAATCGTTTTCCATGGCTCCATAAGATTCTACTTGAAATTTAGTGAAGGTAAATTGGCATTCTAATTTAGTACATATTATTTGTAACATCACAGCGGTGATTCAAAATTTAATTGAGGTTATGATAAGTGAAAATGGGTCATTTGAAATATTTCTATATTTTCATTCATTTTTATAATAAACATATTGTGGTTTTAATTGGTGTTATATATTAAATTAATTATTATATTAATTATTATATTGAAATTACTTTGTTAATGAGTGCAACAATTTTACAATGATATATATATATTTTATTATATTACTTTTATAAATATATTCAATTTCTTAATTTTGTAAAGTTTTGATACATGATTTTAACTCCGCATTATTGTACTGTAATTTGTGGGGACATTTCATTTATTTCGAAATTCTTTGTTTAAAACAGGTTGTGTGGTTTGGGTCCCATGTTGGGACGAATTTGTTGTTGAATTTATGTTCCGAGGTCTTAAATGCTTCCTAAAATAAACGAGTAAAAGGCAAGACTTTTATTCATGATAACCTGCAAAGTAGAGAGTGTCATCGGATGGTTTCCAAAGACAAACAACTCATATATATATATATATATATATATATATATATATATATATATATGGCCAAACTTACCAAAGCACCCGCATGATATCTCGAAAACTATGATAGGTACAAGAAAACTAATAACATATTTGGAACAGCGTATGAAATTTGTATGGAAAATAGACATTTTTTTGATATCTTGAAAACTACGATAGGTACAAGAAAACTAATAACATATTTGGAATCAGCGTATGAAATTTGTTTGGAAAATGATTTTTTTTAAGGGGGCTCGAGCCGACGGTAAGACAGAGGGGGGACGAAGTCCCCCCGTCGTCTCCGATTCGGCCGAGAGACCCCGACTATTTGCATCTTTGCGGTTTACCCGGGGGTATTCTTTTAGTTAAAAAAATATTAAAATGAAAAAAAAGTTTCCATTTTCCATACAAATTTCATATGCTGATTATAAATATGTTATTGTTTTCTTACTAATAAACGGACCCACTAAGATATTTTCAAAATGTTTTTCCTTTCCATACAGAATTTCGCGTAGTTAAGTCTGTTATTAGTTGGTATTTGTTGTCTGTCGAGGTTTTCCGTTAAAATGGAGAGGCTTAAGACTCACCCGTATATATATATAATAACATATATATAATATATGTAATATGTATATATAATATAACAATAATATATATATATATATTTATTGCATGATATATAACTATATATAACCAATAACTTCTATATACTTCAATAATGATACGCGTATCGATGCTGAACTTTTCTTTAGATTCGTGTATTTGTGTTTAGATTTATAATGTCAAGCTTGTCCATCATGTGGTAACGTGATAGCGGCTTTCAAGCACTAGGTTCTCTTTTGTACTCACTCCCGTCCCTTTTCATACGAAGATCTTACTCCAAGATGGCGTCTGGTGTGAACTGGTTACCAGTTAAGTAAATTATTAAATAAAAACACCTTAGATATTTACTTTAAGGAGAAATATATATATATAGGCTATAACATATATATATATATATATATATATATATATATATATATATATATATATACTATATATATATATATATATATATAACATATATATATATCTATATATCTATATATATATATATATATATATATATATATATAATATATATATATATATATATATATATATATATTATATATATATATATATATATATATTTTTATATATATATATAACAACTATATATAAATATATATATATATATAACTTAACTTTATACTATATATATATATATACTCATATATATATATATATATATATATATATACTATATATATATATATATATATAGATATATATATATATATATATATATATATATAAAAGAAATACCATATTTTAAAGTAATTGAAAACATCAAAACAACAAATGTTTAAATAAAATATTTTTATTTACTGGTTAATAATAATAATAATAATAATAATAATAATAATAATAATAATAATAATAATAATAATAATAATAATAATAATAATAATAATAATAATAATAAATATTCGAACTTAATATGCTATAATTTGCAAGTAAATTTGTTTTTACACTTAAGCAAATAAACAAATATACAGAATTGCTAATACTGCAGTATATCTGTAGCGAAAAAGGGAATGGAAAAAACTGTAAAAATAACATAAAAGAATGTAAATTGTGTGCGAGTGTGTGTATAGGTGTGTGTGTGTGTGTGAGAGAGAGAGAGAGAGAGAGAGAGAGAGAGAGCTTTTGCCTTTTGGGCGTTTTTATACATGCGCGGCTGTGACCGCAGCTATCGAAGGCTAACGCGTCATTCTGCCGTGTCTGCTGGCTGGCGGGAAAACAGGACAACCGGATAACATTTGAGTAAGAAAGTTCATTTGGTGCGGCTGTGCAGTAAGATTTTGTTTTTGTTTTTGTTTTTAATAATGTTTGATGTAGATAAATTTATATTATTTGTAGAAGAAAACCCTCCGATTTGGGATAGAAGAACTAAAGATTATACTGATAGAGTCTTACGCGATAAATGTTGGTATATCGTCGGTGCAAATATGTTCGACACATGGGCGGTATTGACGGATGAAGAAAAACAGGAACAAGGTAGGTTTTACGTCACTGCGGCATGCTAAGGTTTTGTGAAAGAGTAAATCTTAATTTCGGCAAAATTTTGATTTCTGTGTGTGTGTGTGTGTGTGTGTGTGTGTGTGTGTGTGTGTGTGTGTGTGTGTGTGTGTGTGTGCGCGCGCGCTCACGCATGTTTGTGTAGGTGTGTCTGTCTTTCTGTGTGTGTGTGTGTGTGTGTGTGTGTGTGTGTGTGCGCGCGCGCGCTCACGCATGTTTGTGTAGGTGTGTCTGTCTGTCTGCCTGTCTGTGTGTGTGTG
>JABUQX010041008.1:0-5000 GCA_015478945.1 Trachelipus rathkii | reverse complement strand
GATAGAGTTTTTTTAAAACAGAAGTGAAACACTTATAATATGCACTATTTGCCATATTATTTTTTATATATATATTATAATATATATATCCTGTAATATGCAAATGTGTATATTGATTTTTCTTTTTTCCTTTTAATTGTAAATTTTTAAATATAAAGGCAGCTTTAGAGATTAGTGAGATAGATAAAAGAATCTCTCACTTTAAAACTTTTTCCACCTACTTGGATCAAAGGTAAAGAATTGTTCATACTTTAAATAATAATAATAATAATAATAATAATAATAATAATAATAATAATAATCTTTGTAATATTTTATTGTTTTAAAAATAAAGATGTTTGATGAAATATTGTATTGAAATATATTTATTAATTATCTTTGAAATATATTTGTTAATTAATATTTTGATATATTGTAATTAATTATTATATTGCAATTAATACTTTTATTATTTTTAATAAAAATATGAATTGTAATATTGGAAAAATTTGATGTGTTTTTATTTGTTATAATATGGATATATATGACATATGAAATATTGTAATACCACTAATTGATTTTTTAATTACAACTTAATTACCTTTTTAAAAATTATATGTAACTGATATCGTATTTCCCATTTTTCTTTATTTTAGGTTTTTGAATACAGTTTAGGAACTGTATTTTTTGGACTATTTTGTTCGGATCATTTTTAGATGTTTTTGGATAGGATGTAATAAAAGCCTCTCTGGAATTGTGCGTTTATTCAACTACCTTCAACTGGTGCTAGAGAGAATCTCTCTCATTTGACCAGACTGGCGACCTTGCCAGGATGTTGAGGCTGTAATCTTCTCATTTAGAGTGGTGTGCGACTACAAAATTGGTTTTGGTAGTAGTGGCCACTACTGTCTTCACGACGACAGACAATAGACCGTAAGGAACGGTTGAGGGATTGCGCCTACACGAACCTAAGGATTTTCTGTGACCACAAGAGCCATTGTTATAACAATTTTGAGAGAGGTGACTCCTTTGTCTTTGTCACTTTTAGAGGACTCCAAACTCCAAATCGAAAACCTTTGCCAAGCTGTTAAAGGTTGGAAAATTCAATGAAGGTACTGTAAGTACTGAAAATTATTTTCACACAAAAGACAGATTTTCACACTAAGTTTAAATTAAATTAGGAAATTGTGTACATTTGGCATGCATTATATTATTACCTGTGGGTTTTAATATATCGTATGTTTCATTATTGTACAAATTTCAACACAAAAAGGTGTTAAAATTTAAATGAAAACATATATGTTATTGTTTTCCAAAAAAAACAAATTTTACAAATGGGTGACAGGAAAAAATTCCCCATTATAGCCATAGAAAAAGGGCTACTTTAGAATCTGGAAGGTGTGAAAAATAATAAAACAAGATTTTTTAGAAATATTTTAATATATAAAGATATATTAATTTTTAATTAATTGTTTTGTATCTTATTTTTACATTTTTTTAAAGCAAAATTACTAGAAAATAATACAAAAAATTAATAATTGCATTTTTCTTATGTACGGTTCCTCAGAGGGAAGTTCTTTAGAGAATACAATAGGAAAATGTGCAATTAAACAGCTGTAAATTAATTAATTAGGACTTAGTTAATTAATTTTTTTTTATTTTACTAAATGATAGAATAGAGTTAGAGAATCATTTTAGTAAAAACCATTTTTCTTAATTATCATTAGTTAAGTAATTATAGCTAGTAGAAGATTACTAAAGAGCAAAAACAGCAACAGTATACAATACGACAAGTCTTGAAAGATGTTGTTAACAAAAGTGTGTGCGTGAATTGGTTACATCCATTCAATATTATATGAATCAAAGAGTAAAGGGAGAAAATAGTAAGGAGTATTTGGAGGGAAGGGAAAAAATACGGCACTGCATTTGGAGTATCCGGAGGGAAGGGAGATTGTAAATTGAGTGGGAGATCAAATTCAGGGGAAAGGGATATCGCCTCCAAGAGAGAGGGATTGAAATCTTTGGCCCAATTGACCCCTCATTTCTCCTCCAGTTCTTTCCCCATTCCTTTTCCCTTTCTCGCGCTTTATTCTCTTACACATACAACAGACACACACACTGTTTTATATATATATATATATATCGTTTTTACTTTTATTAATAATAAATTTATTAATTACTTTTTCATTATTATTTTACTAATTAAAATTGCGATTTCGGTTATTTTTAACCCGGTTTTTTTTAAACCCGTTTTTTTTGTGAAGGCTTAAGAAGCCAAGTGTTTTTTTTTGAGTGAATTAAAAAATAAGTTTTTTTTTCAATTATCAGAAATCCGTAACTTAGTGAAAAGTTAATTAATAATTATCAAAGTGAGGTAAAACCTTTTGGACAAGACCCAGGCCACCCAGACAAGGTCACTTTGACCAAAGGTCACCAAAGGTCACCAAAGGTCACCAAAGGTCATCAAAGGTCACCAAAGGTCACCAAAGGTCACGGGGTCACCAAAGGTCACCAAAGGTCACCAAAGGTCACGAAAGGTCAAATTGCCCAAATTGACCAAAAATACAGAAAATAATGTATTTTTGACCTAAAAACATTAGAAATTGTTTTCTTTGACCTAAAAAATAACAGAATTGTTATATTTAGATACAGAAAATTGAAAATTTATTTTACTGACCTGTAATATTTTAAAAATTATTCTACTGCAACAGAGATTATAAAAACCACAAATTAGAACAGAATGAAATTTGTTGGTATATAAATTGATTGATTCCAACTTAGAAAATATTTGATAGAAGAATTTTGAAGAACTTTGAAGAACAGTAGAACAAAAAACCTTTGACCCAGAAGAACAAATAAATTGACCTTTAACATTTTAAGAACACACCCGACTTGAAAAAGGGGATAGTTGTTTCTTAATTAATTAATTACAGAGAATTAATTAAATATAATTATCAATAGACCTTTGATATTTTTTAAATAATTTTGAAAGAAAATTATTTTTATTTTTGAAAATAGACCTTTGATATTTTTTAAAAGAAAATTATTTTTATTTTTGAAAATAGACCTTTGATATTTTTTTAAATAATTTTGAAAGAAAATTATTTTTATTTTTAAACTTTGAACTTTAAATAATTTTGAAAGAAAATTATTTTTATTTTTGAACTTTGAAATTTTAAATAATTTTAAAAGAAAATTATTTTTATTTCTGAACTTAGAATCTAAAGTGATTAAATTTTAATTTTTAAATTTAATAGTGATTAACTTTAAACAGTAATTAATAATTAAAATCGAATAAAATAATTTTAATTATTTAATTAAAAGTTAATAAACTCTTTTGTTTGAGTTTAAATAGAACTTTACATATTTTCTTTGAACATAGAAAATTTTTGGAAAATATTTGAAAACAGTTTGAATATTTTTGAAAACTTAGCGTTTTCTTTGGAACTTTGAAAAAATATTTTTGAAAACTTAGTGTTTTTTTTGGAAACTTTGAAAAATATTTTTGAGACTTTAGTTTTTTTTATTTTAGAAACAGTTTGAGAACTTAGTTTTTTTTTATTTGATTAACTTGAATTAATTAAAGTTTAATCATGACTATGTTTGAACCAATAGTCTTTACCGTCTTCGTATTTTCTACATTGTTTCTCATTCTCTGCTACCTGGTTCAAAGGGCTATAGCCGGACCAGTTGACCCTAATGGAGCTTCAGGAGGAGCTGAAGGGGATAATAAGGACTTAGAAAATAATGATTCAACAGAGAACATGGATGAGAACATGGATAATACAAATAAAGAAGACAATACAGAAGATGTTAATCAAGATGAAGATCATGATGTAACAGAAGTGAAGATTACTGACGGACAGAAAACAGAAGAGAATACAGGAGCAAAGCCCAAGATAAGGGAACCCACACAAAAGGATATGGGACTTCCTCCAGTATATCTACCTCCTTCTAACATTGATACAATGTCGTTAAACCCAAATCAGAGAACAGCTTGGGACTGGCATCAACCAGGAAATACAGAAAATACAGCAAGAATACCGAAGGTGCTCCAAAAGACAAATGTTTTGGACAACACCTTTAACATACATTTAAACGCATCGGGGGCCACTCCCCCTTCAAATAAAAAGAAGACTTATCCTTCCTGGAATGGCCAAACAGAAATATTTAACAATAGAAGTGAGTTTAGTGGAGCTTGGGGACAGAGCCAAGCAAGTGATACTTTATATGGAGGACAACCTCAGAATCCGTGGGGGCCATCCCAAAATATTTTGAATAATCCTTTGAGTATGCAGCCACCTTACACAGGCTGGCAACAACCCCTTCCTACAATGCAACCTGGTTACAATCCATACCCATATGGACCCCCTTATGGAGGATATTATCCAAACGCTGCGTATGCCCCTCCACTTCCAGAATTAGCTAAAGAATTAAAATTGTATGGAAGAAATACCAAGACCCAAGTTTGGGTAGGCATTAAATTTGAGGATTACCTTTCAACGTTGCAAGAGAAGATACGCACGTTAGGTCTAATAACTGAAAGACAGAAAATAGACTATGCTAAGACTACAATCTCTTCTGATTTCTCATCAGAGGCCCGCCAGTATATTCTGAAAGATAATAGCTTTTCTAGGTGTAAGACACTAGAAGACTTTTTAATTCAATTGAAGATTTTTCTCAAACCAGACAAAGCCGAGACAATCTTCTGTTTATTGAAGCAGTTCATGAAATTTCAAAGGAGACCACATGTAACTCTTACTGAATTCATGTTGGACTTGAAGAATCTCTTATGGGAATATCAGAAAAAACTTATAGATATTGAGACTTCCTTTGGATTTACTTCTCAACAGATAAATATCTTAATAATGACTAAGATTTTAGAGAGTATGGAAGAGCTCAGAGATCATAGAAGACTTAGAGAAAAAGTCTTAAAGGTCTTTAATCCAGACTTAAGTTTCGTAGAAATTTTAGAGAAACTTAGTCAAATAGAAGAAGGAGTCTTGTTCCAGACTAACCAT